>NW_019104489.1:2070210-2103395 GCF_001995035.1 Momordica charantia
TCACCAAAAAAAAAAAAAAGATTAGAACAAGAATCGGCCAGAAAATTGACCTGCCATCTCGAAATCGTGGAGTATAAAGTCGATGGCGAGTTCCATAGGCGTCTTTGGCGTACTGAAAACAAAAGGAAGAAGAGATAACACTAAAAATGTGCTTTAAGAATATTAATACCATAATTTTATCTTTCTTTTTCAGATGCTCGTCGACCAACAAGGAAACTTTTTGAAAAAGTTTACCAAGGCGGCTCCGATACAATGGAGACCTCATCAGCGCCATCGGCCCCCTGATTCCTCAGCTTCTGAATCGCCGAGTCCACCGCCTTCTTGTACGAATCCGCCGCGACACCACTCGGAAAAATCTTCCCACTGCAACAACAAGTACTCATTGGTTCAGAAATTAACCAAAACCCACTTCAAATTGACCGAGAGAAGAACAGATTCAAAAAAATTTCTCGCATACGTCACATTGCTCTCAAAACCTCGAAATGGGATGAAATCGAGAACACAAAAATATTGGGGGAAATCAAAAAAACACCTTCGATCGTAGATATTGTAGCGAGCATTGCTGTAATCAGAGAAGCAAGTACGGAGACTGGATTTGTGAGCGAGTTCCCAAACCGGGTTGGGTTCTTTCCCCCCGACTCCGACAATCCAACCCGCCCCGAGCTCCACCGAAACGCCGCCGAAATTCTCCATACAGACTCTTCCACCGATACGATCCGACGCCTCCAAAATCACCACGTCGTCTATTCCATTCTCCACCAGCACCTTCGCCGCCGACAGGCCTTCCGATCAAAAAAAATCCCCAGAATGAAAAAGAACCCACAAAAAAAAAACTACACCCATGATTACGAAACACAGAGTCAATCAAAAGGGGGCGGAATTATGAAGTTCGACTCACCGGAAACGCCAGCGCCGATGACGACGACGGAGGGGCGGGATGCGGAATCCATTAACAATAGAGAAATTACAGAAAGGGGGAGGAATTTTTGAAGTATTGGGATTGCGGTGGCGAGAGATGAAGAAATAGCGGGAGTGGGTTTATATAGTTTTTTCTGGACTCACCCTCTCGGGTGGAGATTCCCCAACTTGTACTCCATTCGTGAGAGAGAGAAAGAGGACTTCCAATTTTCAGCGTCGTTTTCCCTTTTTTCCCACTAGACCACAATTTGACATATCCAACGCGGAATTCGAAGACGGGGTGAGGGTGTTTCCGTCATTTCACCTACTCCTTTCGATTTATTTATCGCCACATAAAAAAAAAAAGAGAGAGAAAATTAAATCAGACGATATGAAATTTGTTGTATACGCTGTATGTTCTAGAGCTGGTACTCTAATTTTTTTTTTCTTTGGCTAAAAATTACAAAAATAAAGTTTTATTGAACTATTTTTTCGTAGGTGTTTCCGAAAACTTTTTAAGTAAATATCTATTAATATTTTTTAACAGAAAATTGACGTGATAAAATTCGGAACGGTGTAGTAAATTAGCGTGAAAGCGTATCTAGGTTAAGTCGTAAAAGGGAAGAAATGTGAAAAAAAAACTTACTAAAAATGGAGAAGCAAATTTTATTGACAAAATTTGGACTTATATATCATAATATCAACTTCAACTTTAATTGTCAGTTAGTTTTAGATTATGTTAGGTTAGATATTAACCAATATTTGATTAAAATATATTTTTGAGAAGTTTATTAAAGTACAGGGATAGTATTAAATTTTGAAAGGACGAGGAATTTATCTTCCACTCACCACCATTTAAGATTGACATAAAATTAAAAAAATATTAAATAGCTGAAATTTTGTTAGTAGTACGGGGCTTGTAGGAAGATACATAACCTGAATATTATTTTAAAAAGTTTAGCACGTGGGGAGTAAAGATTCTAAGATATATATCTTAACTAATTAAGTTACACTCAAATCTAAGTTTTATTTGATTGGTATAGTTTCAGTATTTGTACTCTCAAAACAATTATTTTATTTTCATACATTATTTTGATTTTTTTTTTCCTTAATCTCTTTTTTTTTTCTTTTTATTAAGTTTTTAGCACAATCTACACGGGAGACAAATTTCTTGGAGTAATGAAATCTTTTGAAAACTTTCCATAATTTTGTATTAAAAGATTTTAATAAGATTTGTTGCAAGTTGTAATTGAGTGAGGTGGAAGTTTCAAAAATA
This sequence comes from Momordica charantia, assembly GCF_001995035.1. The sequence goes on from NW_019104489.1 coordinate 2,072,384, forward strand.
GAAGAACAAAATAGAGTTTTTGAAAGTATATAGATCAAAATAAAAAAAAATTTGAAAATACATGAATCAAAATAGATTTTTTTGAGAGTATATAGATTAGATTAACAAAAATTAAAAATATTTCACTGAATTACTAGACTAAACTAAAAGTACACGACCTAAACAGAATTTAAACCTTAATTTTTTTTTTCATAAGTTTCAAATGTGTATTTTTCTATTCTTTTGAAGAAAATACATCCTCGTTTATTTTCATGAAATTTGTAAAAAATAGTCAATTATTTGCAAAACCCCAACTTGCCAACAAATTATTATTAAAACTATTCCTTCTTATAATAGATGTCACTTTTAAATTTCATGTGGTTCAAGAATTCCTACATTTTAGGAAAATTTTAAAAAGGGAAATTGTAAGAAAACGTTTCATATATATCCTTAAAAAAACATTATATATGTAGCATTCTTATGTCAGTACTCAACTAAAAAAAATATAGTATTCTCATTCTTATCAATAAATAGATGTCTATCTTTACTTTATTATTATTTATTTCTATTTTTGTCCATGTCTATTTTAATCTCTGTATTTTTTATATTTTTTCATTTTAGTCCATGTATTTTCAAAACGTTCACTTGGATCCCTGTAATTTTAAAAAGTAACGATACAAAATTTTATACCTAAATAGAAACCATTTAATATAAATTTATTGTTATATTTTCAAGCAAGTTGATAAAATATCGTGCTAAAAATTTGATTGAAAAAAAAGAGATAAAAATAAAAATAAATAGACTAAAATGATTGTTTTTAAAAAAAAATGCAAAGACAAACACGAATATTTCATACATAGACTAAAATAAATAGAATTTTAAAACTACATAGATCAAAATGGATATTTTATAAGTATATAGACTAAAATAAATTAAAAACTAAAATTATTGGTGGAAAAAGAGTATTTAAACATAAATCTTAAAAGTAATTTCAGAATGCAATTAACCAAAAATAAAATTTGAATTAAAATCAAGGCGTTTCTTGTTTAATTGACCTCATACAGTAGGCTATTATTCCAATTATTTTATGTGGTAAGGGGCATTTTTGGAATTCGACCGAGATAATTAACCTAAAATATTAGTTTAATGATGCAAGAGACAAGTCAATTTAAATTGAATCATTGAAGAAAATTTATTGTTGTACTATTGTACCCTACACTTTCCTTTCTATAACAATTAATTGCCTAATAAGTCAAAATACATCCTCCCTTATTTTTTTTAATTATTAAACATATTTTTTCTAATAAAATTTTTGTTAGTTGCATGATATGCATGATAAATGCATGTACAAATTATTTTGTGTTTGTGTTAAATAATGATTTTGTTTTTATTTGTGCATAGTTCATAATGATTTTATTTATTATTGGTTGTTCTAAGAAATTATTTTTTGTTTTTTATTATGTTTTTAAAATATATTTAAAACTATAGTCAATTCTCAAAATTGACTCTTTTAATGTTTTTGTATTTAAGTTTATATATATATATATATATATATATATAAATAAGCTGAATTTTTCAAAACATAGAACTAACACAACTAAAATAAAAATAATTATGGGTTTTAATTTAAAATTTGAACTTGGATAGAGAATTAAAAAAAATCCAACTAGGATTTTAGAAACGCCTTAAAAATTTATGTGACTGTACAAATAAATTATAATAAATCATTCTAATTTGAACATATAGAAGTGAAGTTGAGAAATTTGGATGTCAATATTTAAAATTAAATGGTTTTCTTTCTTATTCTCGATGGGAATGGTTATTCTATCCTTATTGATCATGAAGAACTTGTCATTTATTCGTTGGATTAGAAATGAAAAAACTTATTATTCTAACTATTGAGCTGTCATTGTTTATATTTTTTATAAAAGTTATAAAATACTTTTATAAAATAAGGATGATTAAAATAGACTAGAGTTAACAGAAGGCATAGTACATGAAGATTATATAAAATTTATTGCCGTATGCTATAATGAATTTAAACAAAATTTTAAAACTAAAACGTCTTCCTAATAAGAACAAAGTTTATCCAACGTGTAAGGATTAGTACACATGATTAAGGATAATAAAATAACATTAAAAAACATTGTTAAATTGGGTTTGACATAAATAAAAGAGGGAAAACGTAATTTTTTTTTCAACCAAAACAGTTGATTAAAATATAGTTTTTAGTTCAATATAAAAAAAAAAGTTAATTAAAATATAGAGTGGAATAATTATAGTTCACCTTCGAGATAGTATTAAAATGTCTGTCTTATCCACGAATTTGTATCTATTTTTACTATTTTAAAATTTAAACTTTCTATTCTATGTAATGTGAAGTAACCTATCTAGATTCTTACAATATTCTAGCAATATTTTATGTTTTTTTTTCTCTCCCTACCTATTGAGAATATATATTTTTAACTAAAAAAAATAGAATAAATTATGAACCAACTTTTTTTCATGTCTTTAAAGCATAAGCGTTGTACTAAAAAAATCAGAAGTGAAATAAGGAAGGAACCGGTGTAATAAAAATATAATGGGTAAGAGCGGCTAGGAACAATGCTTTCAAATTTTATTTGGCTTAAAAGATTGACTAGAAACAGTGATACTATCTTTATTTGTACATCTAAACCATCTTTATTTTCTTAATTTACTCCCTTTTTGCTTCGGGCTTTGACAGTTTAGCAAACATCGTTGGACTTGAATGGATCAGCTATCTTACAATTTTTAAATAGGATACAATAAGTTCTTTTCAACTTAAAAAACTTTAGATTTTTCAACTAAAATTTCCGCTTAAGTGCAAGTGGTAACATTTCTATATATTGTCATATATTTTTATGTCATGAACTTTTTTTCAGTTCAACAAATATCAACGTGGATTTCAACCTCATCCCACGAATATTAAATCAATACATATCAAATTTTCATTAATTCATGAACTCAGATGTAACAAAAATTGAACTTTATTAAAATTCTAGGGACAACATTATATTTTTACATTAATAAAATGTTTAAATTATGAATTAAATAACCATGGTAAATGTCTATGGTTATGAGAGTCAGTGAAAACATAATATAAGGAAACTTGATGGAAATGAGTTCAAATTGGGTGGATGGTCATATCTTTGGAGTATTCTAATAATGTTACAAATCGTCAAATGATGAACTTGGATTATTATAAATTTTCTAACAACCAAACGTTTTAGAATCAAAGTTAATTTGAAGATAATTCAATTTATAAGCCCTCAATTCACGTTTATGTAATTATTAAACTCAATCTTCGTCTAACTTGTTCTCCAACCTCACTCGCGGTTTAGGAAAGATAAGAGTGAGTACTACCTTATTAACGCGATAGGTAGATAACCTAACCTTATCAATATCTCGATATCGCTAATCCACTGTAGTCTGAAGAACAAAAATTGTTATAAGATCGGATAATTATTTCACAGAAATAGTAGAGATGCTCGTAAATTAACCCAAACTTACTAAAGGTAGAAAGGGTATTTTAGTAAAAGAAGGGGGAAAATGGAAAGGGATGGGAAAAAGGAGGGGGTTCTGTGGGCGGTCGTTCTAACGTAACGGTGTGGTCAACGTCAGAACGTGAAAGGCATTGAATGGGAGTGGGACCCACCGGATCGACAGAGAAAATTGGACCGCAGCGCACGTGTGGAGGGTTAAACGACACGTGTGTAGGAGGAGGCAAAGGACTGTGACGCTACTACAAATGACAGCTCGGTGACGGCGGCCGAGTCTAAACAGCCAAGGTCCACGCTACCCCTGTTGTTCCTGCTTCCAAACAGTCTGTCCCGCTACTATCCCTTCTGTTTTTGCCATCTCATCTTTTGTTTTTACTCCATTTTAAATTCTATTAGATTTGTATGATTTCTTTGTCTTCTCGTGCCAAATTGTTACTCGTTAATCTAATTAACATGACGTATATTATAAACATTACACATATATACTAAAAATTAATTGTTCGAATCAACATCAACTTAAACTTAGTTCAACTAATCAAAGCTTTTATCTCCGACAACGAAATTATAAGTTCAGATCTTTTATCTAACATGTTGGTGTATTAAAAGAAAAAGGACGTTCAAATCATCATCCATATATTATTTAACCAAAAAAAAATAATAATAAAAGTAGGAAGAATGTGTTAAGATATTTGAAAAGTATCATTCTTACCCTTGGATCTTGTAAAATTGCTTGATTTTAATGATTTTAATGAAGTAGAGAGATAGGAACATCTAACATTTAAAATAGATGCATCATGTGTTAATCATTGTAATTTTAGATTTTGGTTCAATTTTTGGTACATTCACCTATTAATTTCAACAACAATAAAAAAAGAAAAAAATTGGTAAAAGTCTCTCGAAACTTACTAATTTCAATGAAAAACCACATACTTTGTACTTTGTACAAAATTAAGTTGGGTCAATTTACAAAAGTCTCTAAACCCACAAATTTCAACCAAATTTGAATTATTATATCATATTTATTTGAAGCCACATTAATTTTTTATAATTCATTTTACGTACCTGATAATATTTTTTAACAATATTTAAAACAAATTTTACTAGAATAACAAATTGTAACCTCCATCTAAATCTAACGTCTATTTTTTACAAAATTGAAAGTTTAGAATTAAAAATTCGTGGGCAAAAAATCGAATTCTCTCTCAAATTTCTTAGAGTAGAAGGAGAAATCATTTTCAAATTTATGGACTAAATTAGAAATTCAAGATCAGCCTCAAATCTAATAAAAATATCTTGTACTATAGGTAATGGAAAATTGGCAATTGAAATTTTCAGAACTTAGACCTTGACACCTAAATTAAATCTCATGGACAAGAAAGGTATCTTTTTAAATTTAAAATGTTTAAACAGTACAATGTCAACAAATAATATAATAAATCAAATATATATATTTGTGAATGGGGTTGATAGTGCATTAATTATAAATATTTTTTGTTTCAAAAAAGGTCAATTGTTGAGCTCATCTGTTTAATTACTTGTCAACCAACATCCATAAAATGAAAAAAAGAAAATAAAAATAAAAATCATCCACCAATATGAAAATATCTGTCCTTTTAATAAGATCTTATTATATGAGTCATTTCCAACCGTACAAAAGATCTTATGTTAAATTCGAGATGCTTATCTAATTAAACTATTAAATGTATTTTGACACATATCGCATCGAAATTTTTAATCATTAAAAGCAAAATATTCATACTTTGTTTTCAAGATCTTACATGCTTAAAAGAAAGAAAAAGAAAACATGAATTAATTAATATTTAAAATTTCGTTCGATAACCATTTCATTTTTTTATAACTTGGACGTGTGGCTTCTCCAATTGGACTCCTATAAGTAGGAGTGTCGACGACCGCCCAATATTTAATCGACGTTGCGAGACTTGTTATCCATCAAATGGATGGAGGAAAAGGGTCATCTCCATTGGGTCATAGATCCACACTATGCCAGTAGTGATAACCATTTCATTTTTTTTTCAATTTTAAAAATTAAGTGTACAAATCTTACTTTTGTAATTCATTATTGGTTATTAAAAGGTATGTAGTGTGTGTGTGTATATAACTTAATGTGTGTGTCTATATATGTGTGTATGAAAAACTACAAACTAAATTGTACAAAAATCAACAGAAATTTTGAAAATAAAAAAATACTAAAATAAGTTGGTTATCAAAAGGCACTTTAATTATTATGGATTATACATCGATTTAAAAAAAATATTCAATATTAGTTTTTTTAATTTCACCGTCAGGGTAGGAATTCGAATCTCTAATCTTATGGCCGATTAAATTATGTTCAAGTTTATGTTGTGTTTGATCAAGAATTAACCAAGTCTCTAAGCTTCGGTTCGGCAATGATGAGTTAAGCAATGAGCTCCGGTTGCTATACAGAGAACCTGCAAAACAGAGTAGATACTTCGATGCTAAAGTCAGCAAGTGTTCAAGTCAACTCGAAAAAAAGAATTGGTATGATTGCGTACCTTGAAATGAGGAAAATGGATCTATTTATAGGCGATCTCTCCGACAACCGTCCCGACAGTGCCTCAACGGCTCTTTAAGGTTGCCGTGAATCACGGCGTGTTGTCGTAAAATCTGTCGGAGTCTGAGACTGAGCCGAGGTAAGACCAATAAACTAGCCGAAGTAATAAGCAACATATTCAAGCATTTGGTTCGGCTCGGCCACTCAAGACGTCGGCTCGAAGGCACATGTGAATGTGTCCGAGGTAATGAAACTTAAGATTTATTGCTTACCATGTGTATTATTATCTAAGATCCAATCATTATAAGCCCACGTGTAAGTGTGAAAATCCACCACCAACACATTGAGTACCAATTAAAACTTAAATCTTATAATCTAATTTTTTTCAATATTGAAAATTAAATAAAATACACATCACAAAATTTATTTCTCGCATACAATATATAAGTCATTATACCCCATATCATTCAAACAAAACATCATATCATGAACTTAATTATCTATCGCCTATAAAATACATTTTTATTACTCGTCATTCATCATAGTCACATCTAACAAACTTTAATTAAAGTATAATAAAAATAATAGAGACGAACTTTGTTGAAATCTGGGTTTAAGTCTGTAAATAAGATTGTAAATTAATATTAAAATATTATTTCAAGACAAGAATAGTTTTTACTTTATTGTCGTCCCAAAAAAAGTGGTCATAAAGGCCACTTTGTCAAAATGAAGAAAATGAGGTGGTCAGTTCAGTCCACAACATTGATTTTTGAAATTTCCTAATAGTTAGAAACATTGTATATAATTCAAGAGTGGTCTCTCAAATATAATTTTAGTCAACTTTTTTTTTATTAATAATTATTATATGGGGGTCGAATATATTAAACTTTAAGCACATGTGATTAAGAGAAATAGTTAGCTTGCATGCATGTGTACATTTTGGCAAAAATATTGGAAAATCAAAATAAGACAATGTAGTTTGTTAAGAAAAAAAAAATTATAAATCATATTTTACTCCTTGAATATTCAAACTTAGTACTAATATAGTTTTGGAATTTTTGGGTAGGTTCAGAGGTCGTGTTTTTATCCCTAAATTATGCCGTAAATAAATTAAAACTAATTATCTAACTGTGAATCCGAACCTAGTTTAATAATAATCGATAGATAAAACGTGTATGATCATCTCAAATGTCAAATTAATGGTTCTGTCTTCCATCCCATAATTAGTTTAATTGAAAAAAAAAATAGACTTTTAATACATGTGTGATCTCAAACCAGCCCAAGTGGCTTTTCAGTATTAATGCACCTCTTTAAAAAAATAATTAATAAACGATTTACAAGAAATTAACAAAAATAATTAATATAGTTGTTTTACACAAAATCCAAAGAACTAAAATAAAATTAGTTGAATCTGAACTCTAAAAATAAAGAAATTGATGGTAAATGATTTTTTTTTTCTTTTTTGAAAAAAAAAAAGTTGTCAAACATGAATAAAATAAAAATAAAAATTGAGATTTTCCCCCTCAAAAGTAATAGGAAAAAAAAACAAATGTGGGTCATTTTTTGGCCATGTGAATTGAGAAAGAAGAGAGAAAAATGGCCAAGTGAAGCTCACTCTCCCCTTCCTTATGCTTACAAAATTGATAACACATCTTATATTATTTGATTTCTTTTTGTCTTTAATCCATTTTGTTTCCCATCCATCCATTTCATTTTTTATTTTATTTAATTAATAGGTCTCTAACAAAAAAAATTCTAGTAAATCAAAAATATATATATATATATATATATATTAGACGTGATATTATAAAAATACATGACTTTATTAAATACTTTTTAAAATTTAAGAGCTTGAATTTTTAAATATTTTATTTTGGCTATTTTTTATTCTCATGACCTTTATTTTTTTTTTCAAAGACATGTTCTATTGAAATTTCCGAATTTTGTTTTTGTTAGGTAGATATATATTTTTTGAATTCAACAACATGTGGAAGTGGAGATTCAAACTTCAAACTTTTTGGTCGATGATATTATTTTAATCAGTTGAGCTATATTCAAGTTAGCTAGGTATTTATTGATATTAATTTTATTGTCCTTGGGGGATATTTGTGCAAATGTGGAATAAATTGCATAATGAGATGAATAGAAACTCTATGTAGAAAATAATTTAAACATAAGATTATTTTATGAAAATGAGTACATAAAATATTGCAAATAGTAATACACTAACATGTAAACTATATAATAAAAATAATAAATGAATTGAACCGTACATGCTGCTTAGTAGTGGGATGAATCAAAGATGATAACTAATAGTTGATTATTTTTTTTTTAAATGGAAGTCAACCCTTGTAGTGGATGTACTCCGTTTCTAATTTATTCATTTTTTATAATATATTATTCGTATTGCATTGACACTAATTTGTTGTAGTATAATAATATAAATTTTAGGATAAACTATTTTGCTCTTATTTCTCGCTCAATAAGTTAGTAGTTCATTTTTAAAATACATATAGTAATTATACATATCTAATATTTATTAAAAAAAAATCAACGGGAGGGGAGGATCAACCCGTTCAGTAGAATTCCGAAGAAAGACTGTTGGGTAGCTGGTGGAGATAAAAAAAAAAATCAACGCAAGGAGATGATCGACGTGTTTAGTAGAATTATGAAGAACGACTGTTGGTAGCCCGTGGAGACAATTCTTTGGCCCCCTCCAAAAAGGAAAGGTAAGTTGGGTGAAGCTTGATAGAGAGTTCAAGAATGGGTAGAGTCATGTCCTTAAGAATAAGATAAGATTCGAGTTCTAAACCTTTATGCATGTACCTCCTGAGTAAAAGTTCTGGCTAGGATAATTGAAAAAGATAAAATTAATTTGAATTGTAGTAGTAGCAGCATAAAGACCGTATCTATGGTTAGAATTTCCATCTAAGTAGCTATTGAACCACGCTAATCAAAACATGTGTCAAAAATTTGTTCTTTTTCTTTTCTGTTTTAGGAAATTTACATTGAAGTAAAACAACATATGTATTTTTGAACCTAAGTTTAAAATTTTATAAAAATAACAAAATTCAGAGTCAAATTAAAATGAAGCCTAAAATATACTAATAATGCTATATTTAAAAAAATGAAAAGTTTAGGATATTTCATATAAATACATATTAAAAGTGAAAATTTCTCTACTTATATAATGATAGGATTCAAACCTACCGTCCATCATCAAGTGAGGTACTAGACCTATGACTTATTATTATTATTATTATTATAACTACATAAATTTGATCTATAAAAAAGATTATACGGTTTAATCATTGAGTTTTGTTTAAATTATTAGTGTATGGTTAATTAACATTGATTTAAATTAGGATATGACACACACATATCTTACTAAATTGTTGTATATATAAAAAAAAAAGTATATTTGCATTTATTATTATTTTTTTAAATTAAAATTTTAGAGCTGTTTTAATTAATACCAAATGAAATTTCATGGAAGGGTTCTTAAAAAGGAAAAAGGAAAAACAGAAAGACACGTGATGCATATAGAAATCGTGTCACTATATTGTTCTAAGAAGTCGACACGTGTCCATTGCTTTGCTGTTGCAGGCTGCAGCGGAGTCACCGCGTGGGGCCCACGTTAAAAATCTTGTCGCCATAAAAATCTTTTCAATTTAAGTAGAAGTCGACACGTGTCCCTAAATTTATGTTTATTTCTAAATTTTATAACTTTCAAATATTTGGTTTAATTCATGAATTAAAAAAAAAAACAATTTTGGTTTATCTTTTATAAAGTATTTAATAGAATTAATAACACAAGCAATATTTTGTTCAATTATTTTATAACTAGATTTTTAAGGATATATTAGTGTTTGCCAAATTCAAATTTCGAGGAATGATTAATAGAAGATTAATGATTAAGACTAAAATAATTTTTTATGTCAAATATTAGACAAAATTTTTAACTTTTTAAAATTTAAAGATCCATGTATAGACTACTAAAATAAAATTTAACAAAATTCACAAAGAAATGACGATAAAGCTAAATAATCTTGAATGTACTAATTTAATTTATTTAAAGCAACTAATTTAATGTTTCCTAAAATCAAATCAAGTATGAAAAATAAACGATTCAAACTTGGACGCATTCGACAACCTACATTAATATATCAAAAGTTGAATTCTTAAAATAATTATAATTATGTGTTTGAATTTTTTTTCTTTTTCTTCCATGGGAAAAACATCATTCTCAAAAAAGAAAAATTGAAGTTAAATTTGACCCAAACAATAGCCTTTTTCTACATGATCGTGATTTATTTCAAAATTGAAAGGAAAAAAGAAATGTTAGAAGACTCGTAAAGAAATAAAATTGAGATTCTTCAATTAAATAGATAAATTTTATATTTTAACAAATAACTTTGACATAAAAAGATTATTTGTGCCATTGTTATATATATACTGACATTTTCTTCCTCTTTCACCTTTTTTTTTCTCTTTTTGGGAAGAAAATAAAACAATAATTTTTTGGGATTTTGCTTGAGAATTGAGCAAAATGACAATGAAGCATTTATGGAATTATGTGTTATGTTCAAATAATTTTTATTGTTGGGTCCCACTTTTGAAAAAAAAAAAGGGAAAAAAGTTAACCCCTTGATATGCTCAAAACCCACTAGATTTTGGAAGTTTCTAAGAAGGGTAACAAAATTGACTCAATCTATACCTATTCTCATATATTTGGATTAATTTCCCTCCTTTGTTATTTTTCTAAAGTTTTTGACTTGGGGCCAATTTTGTACAATGTGAAGTTAATGTTAAATATGTTAGGCTAAAAGTTTGTATTTTTTGAGGCTCTAGGTTGTTGCTTGGGACTTTAAATTTGTGGGCTTTTGAGGTAATTGTGTCAATTGAAGATAAGAGTTTAAGAAATAAATTTGAATTTTTTTTTTGATATTTTGGAGGTATGATAAAATAATGTTTACGTTTAAAATTATCTTACTTTAAATAGGGTTGAATTGCTAATTACTAACTTGAACCTAACTTAGCTGTAATTAGCAACTACCTTTTTCTCTTGAGGTTGAAGGTTCAAATACTTAAAAAAAAAAAAAAAAAAGGGAGAAATTCGGTTTAAGCTATGATATTTTCCTTTTCTAATCTGCCTTAAAAGAATTTTGAAAGTTAATTAACTAAATTTTACAAATCCAGTTTAAACATACCAAAAATACTCATCTCAATCTGATAATAAATAGAAAATTTTGGAAAGGATAGCATGGGTTTTTCAAGTTAGTTCCATACTAAGAATAAAATTTTCAAATGTATAGAATTAATTTGTTAAGTATTATTATCAATAAATATTTAGATTGAATTTTGTTCACTCTTGCTTTCTAAGTTACTCTATGGTACTAATTAAGGAAAATTTTATTTCAATTCTCAAAGTCAATTTAAAGCTTAATTAACTTTTAATATCATTGAAGTGAATATTCTAAGTTTGAATAAGTGGGGAAGTTAATAACTCCCCAAACTCAAATTATAAAATTCACTCAACAATGCATTTTAAAAATCATTTTGTTTTTAGTTTTTTATTTTCACAAATTAGGCTGGTTTTGTAACAATTTCTTTAATATATTATTTACATTTCATAAAAATACATTAAATTTTTTTAGTCAAGTTTAAATAAAAATAAGTTTATAAATTTTTTTTTAAAATTTTCAAAACTTAACTTAACTAGATTTTGAAAACATTTTTGAGAATTACGTCAGAAACAAAATAGCGAGGGTACGTAGTATTTATAGGTTTAATTTTGAAAACTAGATAACAAAAACAAAATAGTTATCAAACAAATCTTAAATAAACCATAGAAATATCTCAACGTCATCCACAAAAACACTCAAACCTAGCCACAAAACTAACCACGTAAAAAGGTGCACTTAAACTCGATACCAAGACATTCAAACCTAGCTAAAATCATCTAATACAACTAAAAGATCTAATACAAAGATATTCATACCAATCATATAAATCTTTGAAGGAAAAATATAAATTCCACTAATAATAGATGGTATTATTGGTTTAGTCCCAATTTAAGTTTAGAGTTCTTGATGAAATCAAAATTTTAAGGTCAAATTTGACTCGATCAATTAAATATAAAGATATAAGTAAATGTAAATTTTTTTTTACCTCATTATCATTAATAATAGAAAATTAGTATAGTTGGATTGTCAATTTTTGGGGGAAAAGGTTAATAATTGTAAAAGTTGGGTTGAAATGACCAAGGAAAAAAGCAAAGCCTATAATTAAAGAAAGGAAAGGGCCTAAAGAAAATTATGTTTCCTTGCCAAAGTAGGGAGCAAATCTAATGGATAGTGATAGAGCTTTCCAAAGATTTTATCCAAATTGTCTTTCACAAATAATAATAACAACAACAACAATAATAAGATCATACCTAACAAATATTTCATGCATATGATAATTGATGCCATTTTTTAGTTATTAAAAAAAGCTAAAAAAATCTCTTTGCTTTTAAATTAAATTAAACTTATCTTATCTTAACCTTGCGATGAAAAGGTTGTAGGTTTGAGTCAATGCTATTGGACTAAAAAAAATTTAAGCTCAATCTTATTTAATTCGTTTAATTATATGTAACAATTTCTTTTGGATTAATAATATATATGCCAAATTTTCGTTCAAATTTAATTCCAAATATTTTTTTTTATTAGAAATAATTAAAATAATGGTTTGATGTTTCATTGAATAAATGATTAAAAATTAATGATTAGAAATAATTAAACTATTCTAGAAACTAATTCAAAATAAATTCTTAAATTTTTGGACAAAATGGAGATGAAATTTTACCCAATTAACAAAAGAACAACTTCAAGAGATACCCATATTAACACATTAATCTCTATAATACGTCATCCATTATCGTCTACAAATCCATGCAATTAATAAAAAAATTTGAAAAATGAAAAGTAGAAAAAAATTCTAAAATAAACCCTTAAAATTTTGCAAAAAATGGGGATGAAATTTAGCCCAATCAAGAAGAGAGAAACTTAAAAAGAAACCCAATTTTTGACTTTCTGGTACATTGCAATATATTTGTTCTTTGCTTCACTTTGCAAAATCAAGTTTGGAAAAATGTGACAAAGAGAGCAAATTAAAGATAGAAAAATAATAATAATAATAATAATAAGGAGGAGAAGAAGAGCATTATCTATGGGAAAAATGGGATGGTGATGTGTGGCTATGCATGAAACCCTAATNTTGGTAACATTCACATTTCTTGTTTCGTGTCCAATTTTGTTAAGAAATCTAAATATTTTTCAACTAATTTTGTTTCTTATTTCTTCCTTTTTTTTGGGAACATTCCCACCATTATATAAAAATTTTGGGAACAATCAAAACAAGTTTCTTTTTCTTGTTCCCGTTTCTAATTTATTCCAAAATATAAATAAAAATCTTATTTTATCATACTTAAATTCTTGGAGGTTGAAACCATTGTAACACATTTTTCTTCATTAAAAATAAAGAGACAGAAAAAAAAAAAGAACATTACCAAACGAACCCCTAGTGACTCAAAGTCACTTTCCACTTATCTTTTTCCCTTGGTTATTGGGTGACCAAAATGGTGAGTTTCATTTTCTTGCGACCCATGTATATTTTACGAATTCTATTGTCGTGGTTTATCAAGAGATTCGTTTCGATCAATGGTCATGTTAGAAGCATAAATGATTCGATATGACTTTTAATTCAAATAACATCTATGATCCAATTGAAAAGATTAAATCGTTGATCTTTTCGTGTGTAAGAGTGGAAGTTTGTAAGATCAGTTATCTTTTGACAATTGGACACATTATTTTTTAGGTATAGATTATAAGGTCTAGATTCAATGATGCATGGGATGACAATTGGACACCTTGCCCTTAAATTAAGGGGTCCAAGTTTTCTTGTTGTCACACCATTTGATGTTCAAACCATTCAATGAGGGAAAAAAGGCACCAAAAATAGTTGAGTTGTCATGACTTGTGAAAGATGAGACTACATTAAGGGTTTGTTTCTTTATTACTAAATGGCACTACATAGAGCTCCTTTTGAGCCCATTCCTCCGTTCAACCTTCAAACTTTGTAAAGATACCAATATTTTTTTCTCTCCAAAAGAAGGAACTTATAATTATTGCCATGGAATGTAAACAAAGCTAGCTAGTGGAGCACTTTGATTTATGTGTCCTTTCTTTGACTTTCCTTCTCCAATGTTAGCCCATAGCTAGGGCTAATCTTCCCCCCTCCCCCACAATTTGCAATTTAGGGTTCATATAAAATTTTTTAAGTGAAGATGTTAAGGGTACCGTTAAAGTCATGTGTCGAAAAAGTAGGAGTTCATGAATAAGGGCAATATCACTGTTAATAGAGTTCAGTAGAGTAAATTCATGTCTAGTAGTCGATATTTACAATGAATCGAATGATCAGCTGCTAGTTATCATCTCTATGGTATAAACCCTTTGACGTGGAGAGCTCAAAGGTAATTTTTGACCTTGAAGAGATAATGTCATACCAATACAAAAGTAAAAGCGAACTAAATGTCCCGACAACGATTTACTTGATTACAATGCATAGGGGGTAAATAATGATGAAAACCTTAAACAAGTGGGATACAATATTAAAACATAATATAATGTAAAAGTTTCCTTTTGAGAGCAAAGGATGATGTTAAATTTGAAGCAATTGATGAACACTAAGAAAAATGAAATGGGAAAAGAAGAATCTAAAATGATAAATGGAAAAGTAGGTCCCTTGAATTAGCTAGCTAGGAATGCTTGGGAATCATTCTGTTTCTCTACCACTTGTCTGATTCCCATTGGTCAGTCTGCTACAACTATGAAACCCAACTTTTTGAAATCTCTGTGTGAATGTTAGAAGATGAAAGGAATCCAATTCCATATCCAATCATGAATTATCAAGAAACCAAGGATTCAAATGATTTAAAAAATCAAGTGTTTGTGTTAGTTCTCATGAATTTGGAAAAGTTGAAAGAGATTACAATTATTCTTCCTATCTCGTTTGAATTTGAAGATTTAATAAGTCGATTTAATACGGTACTATAATTAATAAAAGATCTTAGATTTCAATTCTTTTATCGTTGGACACCTGCAAAATGTTAATGGCACACTAACTAAAGGTCGCGTTGGATAACTACTTTGTTTTGGTTTTTCATCTACTTTTTTATAACATTTTCAAAATCTAAGCTAAAATTCGAAAACTAAAAAGTAATTTTCAAAAAGTTGTTTTTGTTTTAGAAATTTGACTAAAGGTACACGTGTGTGTTTCTAACCATAGTTAAATTGTATCAAAGAGATTGTGAGGAAAAAAACATAATTTTCAAAAACTAAAAAAAAACAAAACATGAACATAGTTTAGTGGTAATTAGCCTATATTCATTTTCTTAGATAATCAATTTGGTCGCTGTGGTTGGACTGGAATTTCTAACCACATTCTCCATAGGGCCCTCTTATCTCTTACTTGTTCGAGCTCCGTTGTGTGATAAGGAACCGAGAAGAAAGTATAAAAAACAACAGGTTTTATTACTGGACAGCTCATGATGTTCATATCGATCTATTATATACCTCTACATCTAGCATTGTATCTTATGTTTCATTTCTTCTGGAACAATCACAAACAATTTGTAGAATAACGGTTTTTTTTAGTACAACATGTGGGGTGGGAGAATGGAACTCACGACCTCTTGGTTGGAGATATATGTCAACTACCACTAAGTTATACTTGCTTTGGCTAGAATAACGGAATTTTGAAAATGAGAAAATAAAACAATCATTTTACAAATTTTGTGTTACAGATTTATAGATACATTTTAAGAAATGGAACGAGTGACGTATCATACTAAAATTTTGATTATAACAAATGAGATAAAAATGAAAAAAAAAAGAACAAAAATGGTCACTTTTTTTTTTGATATCCGTGTGTCTGGGCCAATTTGCAGGCACCTCCACTAATGGATATAAAATCCTAGGTAGGTGGCGGCCACCATGGTTTGAACTCATTCCCTCTAAACCCTTTGTTATTTATATTCTTATTTACCACTAGGTCATCTCATGATGGTTCAAAAATGGTCACTTTAAAAAAAGTAAATGGATCGAAACAAACATTTCAAGAGTACAAAAACTAAAATAAACCAAAGTTGAAAATATAAGAACTAAACTAAGCATTTTGAAAGTATATGGACAAAAAGAGTATTTTTTTTTAATATATATAACTGGGAGTTAAAGCTTTGCAACCCTATATCCAGAGGTCCCTGCACCCGCCCCAAAGTTCATATTCGAGAGATATCAAGCTTGAGATCTTCGAGTCGGTATGACTAAGAGATTTGAGATCCTTATCAAGTGGGCTACCTCTCGGAGCGAGATCAAAAGAATACTTAAAACCTAACTTTTTTTTTTCTTTCTTTTTTCTAATAAAACACAAGTTGGTACTGAATCAACGATGTGCCGCAAAAATGAATAAGAATATGCTTTTGTGGGTTTGGTCAAATCCGTCCTCAGATCAGAATATAAATTAGAAAAGAAATCCCATAAACTGTCACACCACACAATCAAAAGGAATGGGAATAGGAATAGGAATAGGAATAATATTGTGTCCATCCATCCAAAAACAAGTCCTTAGCATTGACCCATGTCCGAAATTATTGGGGGTTGAAAAAACATAAAACAAAAACACATTGGTCTCACTCTCATCACCACCAACAAATTCCCAAAAACAATGATGCCTTCCAATGGTTTCTTCTTTTCAAAACAGATTTATGAATTATGAATTATGGGTTTGCTTTACCTTGGAAATAGGGGCGTTCGAGTCCTGCGTTGATCACAATATTGCTCAACCCAGACAGCGAACCTTCCAATGAATAAATGAAGAACTATAGGTTTGCTTTATCCAACTTCTTAACCCACTGTTTGGAGGAGCCTTGGCCATGGCTTCCCTTTCTCATTGCTCCACTACCACCCACCTTATTGGTTTCCTCACTGGTTTCATTTCGCTTTACCAAGTCTTCAATTCAACCCTCTCTTTTTTTAATTTTTATTCATTGACCTTTTGGAAACTTCCTTTTTTCTTTCATTTCAAGTCATGATTTTAGTTTTTGTTTCAAAATTGACCCACTCTTTTTTGTACTCTTCTAATTCCATTCACACAGATATTTGGCTTCTTTTCTATACCAACTTCTGTAGACTACTCTTCAAGAATTTCCAAAGAAGAGCAATTTAATAGTCCTGTTTATGCCACACAAAAGTTTATACCACACATATTAAATGGCAAATGCTTTGGTTTGCTTTTCCTTCCAAATTTCAAGTGGCATGTGTCAATGTTTCACTTTGAACTTAGAAAATGGCCAAGGAGCCCACCCCATGTTCCTAACACTAGAGGGCCAAGTTTTGTGATTGGGCTGGTTGGATGAATGTCCAAGAATGATCCAATTGAAATCTGATTAACATCGAATATACAAACCAACCAATGATTTGAATATGACATAACTCATTAAGGAAAACATCGAAGCGTGCAATGTTGAAGATTCCCCATCTTCAACTTCATAGAAAATTTTAATCTTTGTTCTCTTTCCATTCTTCAATTTGGAGAAATCGAGAAAAGTTCAAAAGTTTCTCGAATGAGGCTCGAGGTTTCTAGAAAGCAATTTCTGACTCAATCTTCCAAGAACATAGAAGAGAATGTATTCTCCATTCCTATCCTCCAAATTAATTGAAAGGAAAAAGAATTATCCTTCCCTATCCTATTCAAATTAAATCCCTACAAAGAATCTTACAAATCAAGTATCAAATCAGAAGGCAGAAAATTCAAATTACAAGCAAAATATGCCAATATGGTCGGAACCATTAGTCTGTGTTTTCCTCAGAACCTAGACCTCTACTTCTATAGGCAGCTGTAAAGTAGGAATGTAGTTGCAAGGATGCCTACGGACAAGTTTAGATGAGCACAACTTGGCTCACACTCACAGTGAAAGATACTAGAAGATTATGTGATGGGCAACGGGCCACCAGGCCACTGTATTTGTCACAGTGAAAGATACCAGAAGATTATGCAACAGGGCGACAGGCCATGGTACAACAGTTGAAAGGGCACCTTGAGTTGAGCTGTAGTCCAATTCCAGCCATCGCAAGGCATATGCTAGAGAGCTCAACCTCCTCCAGCACCAAATCATTTGTTATATTCGGATTGCTCTGAAAAGATCAGAGAAGAACATTCTGTTGCTAACTTTGATTGCCTTGAGAAGGAATAGAAGTCGGGTGTTTTTTATTAATAATGTTAGTAATAAAAGTTATTTTAAAAATATTGTATTTTAATTAAAAATATTTAAAACATGGTATGTTTTGAAACTTTTTTTAAAAATATAATAGTTACGCCTAGTAAATTTGTTTTAAATTTAGGAGGTGGTCGTTTCTCGAAGCAACATGGTCGTCTCTTCATCCGGTTGGTTCATTTTTGGAAAAAAAAAACAAATTGTTATATTATATATTATTTAGTAGTTCAAATGTAAAAAATTGTTTAGTGGTGCGGTGGGTGTACTGTTACCATAATAACTCTTCCATCCCAAGTTCAAATCTTGGGTCATGCATTAATCATCTCTTTTCTCTTTTTTACGAAATATTAGGATAATAGTACATTCGCTACACCACTAAGCAGTTTTTTACATTAAAACTACTAAATAATATAAAATATAACAAAATGTTTTTTTTTTTTTCAAAAAATGAACCGACCAGCACATGGTGAGACGACCACGTTCAAATTTTACCAACCTTCTGTTTTTTAAAAGTACAATATTTTTAAAATAAGTTTCAAAACCTACAATATTTTTAATTAAATAACTATATTTTTAAAATAAGTTTCATTTGGAACAATATTAAAACAAAAAATCCAATAGTAAGTCCTACTAAGCTCATGTGGATGGTGGGATCACAGCTGAAGAACAAATTTTTCCTGTCAAATATAAAAATATTAGACAGTAATTAGGATTGTAATTGTAAGTGCAAACATAAAAGTATACTGTTATACGGTGTCACGAATGCAACTATAACTGGAAAAATTTAGATTTGGTTACAGGCAGAGTTGGTCTCATCCTTAAACCAATAGCATTCTGCATTTTTATGCAAACAATTGAAATGAGAGGTGACTTCTGGGATTGTACACATTACAGTCTCTATCGTAACTCATAAGAAATTCTTTGCGCCAATTAGATAAAGAACAGAAAATGGTGCGCTTACATGTCAACGAAAAAGACCATCAAGAAACTTTCCTTGCAGTGAAAGATATTCATTGCCGCTTCACAAAACACAAACTTTTGCTAGATTTGCGATCTACTTTGAGCCTGAATATTCACAAAACTTGGTTGTGAAAAGTGTTATCCAACAGGGAAACCATTTATAATCAAACAAGCGAGTAATAACAAAAGAAACAATATGGGAATCTTAGGTTTAAATTTGTATTGTGACAGTTCCGATTAATGAACAAAGTCTACCTAATGAATTGAGAAGTATGGCTTGCTCTAATGAAGACAGAGATCCCTTAAAAAACCATGCCCTCGGTGGCAGCATTGTGGGTCTTCCCCACTAGGGAAGTGTTAAGCACTGTTTTCTTGTCAAGCCAGGTTTTCTCTCCGTGCCCACCTCACTGCACATCAAACCAATAGGATGTAAAAGGATTGAAAAGGTTCGATACACGAGAACATAAAATCAGCAGGGAGGAAAAGGCACTAGAAAGTAAGAGATCTTCTTATGTCAGCATAAAAAGATGTTTCCACAGAAGCGTATAGGATAGGAAAATGATTGACATGACAACATTATTATAATCAACTGTTACGTAAAATCATAAATAAGCACTAATTTACCTTGTCATCTCTGGTGGCAAGCAACTTATTCTCCAATCTTTGAGCAGCCTCGGTCATGCCTTGAGCATTTAATGCCCGAATCATTGTACCAAATGTAATGTTGTCCGGCACACATTTATTCTCTTTCATTTTCAAGAACAATTCTCCCATCCTTTTCACATCACCAGCTTGGCCATACACATTAATAAGGCAGTTAAAAAGGGGCGTATCTGGTACCACATCAGAATTTTCGATTTGCCTCAAAATCGATTCAACTTTCTCAATATTACCAGATTTACCATAAGCATTAACAAGGGAACAGTAAGTCACAGAGTTGGGCTTCATTCCCTGATGTTTCATGTTTTTGAAGTATTCTTCCATCTTCTCAATATTTCCAGCTCTTCCAAACACATCAATGATTGTATTCATAGTAACAACTGTTGGAGAGAAAAAGCGGTTTTCCATGAAATTCAAAACAGACACCATCTTGTCATACATTCCAGCTTTCCCATATGAGCTAATCATAGTATTGAATGTCCAAACGTCTGGTCTGATTCCCATCAGCTGAAATTCATTATACCACTTCTCCATCTTCTCAATCTGCTCACTATTTCCATAAGCTTTTATTAAAGAATTGAATGTAATCAAATCTGGATGGCAGCTACCACTTTCAATCATTTCCAATAACAAGCTTTCCATTTGCTCAAACATTTTAGCTTTTCCAAATCCATTAATTATAGTATTGTAAGTGACCGTATTACAAGCAATTCCAAGGTATGACATATCAGTAAGTATGCCCTTCAGAAGATCAAACCGACGGAGTTTTGTGCAACAGTCAATGAGAATTGAATATGTATGTATATTTGGCTTGTAGTCAGAAACTGATTTCATTTCATCTACTATTGAAATGGCCTTGTGAAGGAGGCCACTTCGACCATAAGCACTAACGAGAGCAGTGTAAACATCAATAGAGGGTTTCAACCCCTCAGACAACAAAATTTGAAACAGCAAACTTGCTTGTTCAGGTTGCCTGCACTTACCCAGCATCATCAACAATTTTGTGTACGTTTCGCATCTTGGTTCATACCATCGTTGCTGGCGAAGTAGTCCAAAAATCTGAAGAGATATACCAAATTATTTGGTCATAACTCTTATTGTCAAAATACGAGGGTAAAATCAGTTCCTTAATTGTAAGTTTCTTATTTTCAGTACAGAAATGAAGTATCAAAAATTTCAGGTAGAAGAAGCTTTGGCCGATGGGTTGAAATTGCTAAAACTAGAGCTTCTATGAAGAAAAGTATTGCCTCCAAGTTCAGAAATGGGAGAAGTCCTAAATTTTGGGAAGATACTTCAATTGAACCTTCCCATTAAGTGTTTCATTGTTTTTTTCGTTGATTAAGTCTTTCATGGTTAAGAATTAGTGCAAACATGTGTTAGTTTATATTAGTGTTTCCACCTTTTAGCATTATGCTGGATAGTTATTTTCATAGTTTGAAGTTATTTTATTAGTGGAAGAGTGGATGTAACTTGGGAAGAGTTTATAGGTTGGTGGCTTGAAGGAGTTGTAGCGTTGATTTAGAGAGAATTTGAAGGGTACTGGCCCAAGTAGTAGGTTAGTGTAGATTAGTGGTCGGTTATTTACTTTTCCTATAAATACTTGCAAAAATTCTCAATTCGATGAATAGAAGTTCATCCTTCATACAGTTTCTCTCTTGCTTCCACGTTCATCTTCGCGTTTTTTTTGTTACATTCATTTCCTAATATTTACATCACTTCCAGTGCTAAAGGTTTCTGGAGTTGGAGGGAGTGCACACTCCTCAATGATAAAGTGGAAATTGTTCCTTTTAGCCTCAATTAATGCAGAACTTACAGGGCCTCTTCACTAGTAAATTCAATCAGTAGACAGGAAAAATTCCACATACATCGAAATCAAAACAAGACAAAAAGTAGCAATCAGCAAAAATAAGAAGAAACAACCTTAAGAGAAGTCTCCCAGAGATTGTCCTGAATAGCCTCATCGAGAGCCTCCAGAACAGCTTTGGGCCACAGATTATTGTACTTCTTGGAGTTGGCTTTCCGCTCTATAGCTCTAATAGCAGCGTCTTTCCTGAGAATTCGAGACAGACCCTTCTTCGGATCTCTCTGTAGGCCATTATCAGAAGCCTGGTCGGAACTCCGCTTAAGCGACGGGGCGCGGGAAGAAGAGATGAAGGACCGAGTGGGACCGATGGAAGCCATTGAATCGACTCTGCAGGAGCGGAGGATTGAGGCGTCGCGAAGATGAAGGTGAGGCTCCATTGGCGATAACTGGACCGTGAGAGGACGATCGTTGGCGGGTGAGGAAACAAGATTTTACATTTCACCCTGCTCCTATCTCCGTCGGGAGAAATCAAATTTTCACGTGAAACCGAACATAGTTCAGGTGGGTGAGACATTCATTTTCAATAAAAAAATAATTGTAGTTTTGAATTTTTATTTACGTATTGTAAAAAAAATTAACTTTTATCCTAAAATTTGGTAAATTTTTTAATTTCATCTCATTCTACTTCAATTAATTAGAGTATAATTGTCAAAAGAAGCATAGCTTAACTGTAATTGACATGTACTTCCAATTAAGAGATAGATTGTGAGTTCAATCCCTATCTGTACCAAACAAATCGATTTCTTTCATAAAACTTTTAATTTCATCTCATTCTACTCCCATCTAAATAGAGTGTTGCAATTTCTACTCTATTCAACTTATACTAATTCATCCACCCATTTAAAAAAATGTAAAAAAAATTTTTTAACTCATTATTCAAAGTTTTAAATCACACAAAATCAATCATTAAATAGCTAAAACTTCCAATTTCATAAAGAAAAGTCCAACTATAATGCTATTTTTGTCCATATCCAATCAATTTTATATTTACATATTTTTATAATTCGTTAGACACGTGAAATTGCATTTTTCAATAACTCTCGAAAATCTATAAGAAGGTAAAAATTGTAATGTTTTTTTTTAAATTGAGGTAAAGATTACCCTGCTTGTCCAAATTTAAAATGTAATTTGATAAAATTTAAAGATTATTGTAAAAAATTGATCTTTTTTTTTCTTTTTTTCTAATTTCTTAAATCTCATTTCGGTTTCTAAACTTGTTGCTTTTGATTGGGTCATCAATTGAGTTTTTAACTTCCTCAATTTTTAAATTATAATTATTTTAGTCTATAAATTTTCAAAACAACTTCTTTTAGGTGATGAATTTGAAAATAACAAATTTGGATATTGTTATTATTATCAAAATTGACCCAACTGACTTATATGCTCTAATACATATTGACTTCAATATATTTAATACATATATTACCTACATGGTTAATTTGTTAAAAGCAAGAAAAAAAAACAATATATAATAATAAAACAATAACCAAAAATAATTATTTTTTTCTTTTCAGTTCATAAATATAAATCAGACGTTTTGAGGGTTTAAAAATCAAAATTGAATAAACTTGACAGCTTAGAAACCAAATAATTCTCAACTTTTTTTAATGACAATAGTAATATGTTTGAGATGACTTTTTAAATAAATCGCTCATACTAAACCAGATCGATTCCGGGATCTTCTTGAAAATGGGAAGATCTAGGATAGGCAGCCAACCTCCTAGAGAGAGCGATGTGCATGGACCAGGTGAGTAGGGATGCAGCTCCGTGGACCACTCGTCGGGCCTGATAGGTGGTGGTATCACACCCTTCTCAAAGGAACCGTAYGTGACACTCTCGCCTCATACGGCTCCGTCCCGACATCAGGACCTCCCCTTTCCGTTGACCAACGGGCCCTCGAACCAACCTGTCCTTCCTTTCTATTCCTCGGTAAGCGCTTTCTTTTCATTCATTGATTGATTCAAGGTAGCTGTAGCTTGCTTCCAAGTCCAAGCACTAGCGGTAGAAGCTAGTCGCCAGACGCACCTTTGGAAGAATTACTGATTTAGAGTGTGTTTAGTACAATTTTATGAGTGAATTTAGACATTTAAAAGTGTACTTTTAAAAACCAATTGTGTTTGGTAATTGATAAATAAATAAATAAGTTTAAAAAATCAAATTGCTTGAAATTTTAGTTTTGAAGAAACACTTCATAAATAATTATCTAAAAAGTTTTTATTTAAGTGATTCACAGTCCTGTAGTTTAAGTACTTCAAAGATAATTACCGATAAAAAATGCTAAAAAAAAGTAGGTCAAAATACTATTTTGATCTTGTACTTTCGTTCATTTTAGTCCTTATGTTTTGAAAATGTTTATTTTTGTTCAAACTTTGGTTCTGTACTTTTAAAAAATGATATCTCTGCAAAAATTTACATATAACATAAACTCTTTAGTATAAAGTAATGTATACATTTTAATAAATATATTGATGGTGGTGTTGTGTTGAAATTTTGATCCAGAAAAATTAGATTAAGAATAAAAGTAAGGGACCAAACTGGTCATTTTCTAAAAGTTCAGGGATAAAAATAAACATTTTGAAAGCACAGAGACTAAAATGAACCAAAGTTGAAAGTAGATAAACCGAACATTTTAAAAATACATGACCAAAATGAACCAAAGCTAAAAATACATTGACCAAACTAGTATTTTAACCCAAAAAAAAGTACTTAAATTAAATAAAATATATATGTAAAAATCATCTAAATCAAACATGAAATGGAAATTCAAACATAAGTCTTTTGAATTACTATTGTTTTAATAAGTTGACGAGTTCTATTAGGTTGAATCCTTACTCCATTTATAATAATAATAATAATAATAAGTATTATTTTCATTTTGGCAAATGAAACAAAAAGACACTTTTTAGTTGAATATGTAGAAGTATGAATTCGAACTCCAATTTTGTTGGTCAATAATGTATATTTTTAATTAACTGAGTTGTACTAGTATTTCACGAATCACAATATTCAATGATACAATTAATTGATGTATTATTTTATTACGCGAGATTAATAATCCTTCTAATATTACAACTCATTTTATTAAAATGTGGTTGACAACAATTATTTTAGAAGCTACACCAATCTTAAATCAATCAAATTTAGATTAAGTCAATTCAGGTTGGAAGATGCAAATAGCATGAAGATATTAATTCAATTCATAAATTAAGTTTTAAAATGCAACCATATTTTTTTTACTTCACGGAATGACGTGTGTGTATATATATATTTATTTATTATTATTATTTTTTTTTTTTACTTCACGTATATATTTACTTTTAAATTGCAAATTTAGTGTAATTTAATAATACATATAGAAAAAGTAAATTCAATAATTACCAACTTAAAAAAATTAATTGGTCAAGACATATATCATAAAAAGAACCCTATGGTGGTTCGGATTCCCACTCTATTGTCAAACTAAAAAAAACTACGTCATAAATATCTTTTTCCTTCTAATTATGTTTTAATTTTGGTCGGCTTTTACATGGGCCAGTTTATATATTTTGGAGGACCACTTTGGCATATTTGCGGCCCAAAAGAAAAATGAAATTTAATTAGTTAGAAAAAAGTCATAAATTTTTTTTCCTTATAATTATGTTTTAAATTTGGTGGGCTTTTACATGGGCCAGTTTATATATTTTGGAGGCCCACTTTGGCATATTTGCGGCCCAAAAAAAATGGAATTTAATTAGTTAGGAAAAAATTTCACGCCTGGTGGGACTCGAACCCACAATCGTCTGATTAGAAGTCAGACGCCTTATCCATTAGGCCACAGGCGCTGATGATGTTGACTTAACCTAATTAATTAATAATATACTTTTTATTACCCTTTTTCTTCTAAAGACCAATTTATTTTTAAATATATTAAGATTTGAAAAATATGACACCAAACATGTCATGTTGTTTGGTCATAGCATTGTCTATGGTTCTTTCATTGCACCAACTATTACTCCTCACCTTCTCCATGACGGCTATGATGTTTAATTGTGGATTTATATCAAGTATTTTGAATCTTGCCAACGACCTATTTTGAAACAAATCTAAGTATAACTCAACTAGTTAAAATACATCGTATTTTCAATCATACTTTCCTTTAGAATCGTTTCTAAATTCGAATAAGTAGTAAAATTAATATATTTTTACAACTAAATTTAAATTTGTCCACAAACCAATTAATAAATCTCAAAATATCTCCATTTTGGTAAAAAAAAAAAAAGTCAAAATACGATGTAAAATATACCATAGCTATATAAATAATACTTTCCACGCAAAAATGTCTGTACATCAATAATTAAAATACATTTACTATATTTTACCAATTTTAAAATTAAATATCAATCTTGTATTTGGTGACAGCGATATTCAAAAGAACTCTGTGTATTAAATTCACAAATATCACTGAAATTAAAATGTTGTAAATAAAAAATGGCTTAATAAGTAAAATATAAAAATAAAGTTTTATTTAAAAGAAATACAAAGACTAAAATATTTGATTTTTTAATATTATGTAAAAACTAATTACTTGGATTAATTACTTACAAACTATTTTAAAAATGTTGTAATTTTAATTACTAGAAACAATCTCTCAAGACATGATATACGTTTGATATAGAGGTCTATATTTTTTTGAAAACTCTACGTGGTCTTCCACTTAAATTTTTACACAAGAGGCAACCTCTAACTCTTCATTTGATTTTTTTGTCCTAAAATGTTAAAAAATCTAATTATTCATAAATGGAAAATTATCTAAACTAAATATAGTTTAAAAATTTTAGGAATGTTTGTTTTTAAATCTGTTTAAATGTTAATAAAATCCAATTACTAAATAAAATTTAAGATGATTTTGTTTCTAAAATTATGCAATGTTAATAGAATCTAATTACCATAAAGGAAAATTATCTAAACTAAATTTATTTTCGAAAATTTACAAAGGGTTGTTTCAATAGTTATCTAATAAATAGTTTGAATGCAAATGGAAAGGCAAAAAAAAGGGGGAAAAAGCGATGGTACCTAAAATTCAATTGGCCCTACTTTGCTAACTAAAAATAAACCAAATCTAATTAATATTGAAATAATTAAATAATCAAACCTAAATTTAACAAATAATTAGGTTTAATTTAAATTTAGAGAACTAATAAGATGTGATTCATTCTTAAAAAAAAAAAAAATATATATATATATATATATACACTATATCATACTCATATTGGGAATAATATGTCAGAAAGCAAATAAGTTGAAAATTTTAGGTTGATTTTATTGTTTTTTTATCCTCCTATTTGCATTCAAACAATTTCTTAAATAATTTTAAAAACAAATCTTCCTAAATTTTCAAAATAAAATTTAGTTTAGATCATTTTTCATTTTAATAATGAGATTTTAGTATATTAAGATAATTTTAAAGGCAAATATTCTTAAATTTGCAAAACTATATTTTGTTTATATAATTTTAATAATTAGATTTTACTAACATTTTGGAGAAATAAAAAGTAGAAGGACAATCTCTAGTAAAATACGAGTTTAAAAAAAAAAAAAAGTTGGAGGGACCTTCATCTCTTCAAGAGAATATATTCTACTTACAAGGTTGTCTCGGGATAATTAAAGGTGCCATAATTTTGAAAATAGTTTTAAAATAATTATATTGTTATAATATTAAAAGTATACCAATAATATTAGGCTAAAAATATTTTCCAATTTAAACTATGACTTTTTGGTAAACTTTGTTTCCTTTTTCGCTCATCTCTATTATGACATTGACAGCAGAATTGGTCAACAGCCACAAATGTAAATAATTTAAACTGTGGGGGTATATAGATGGAAATTATGCCATTTCCTTATGCCCAACAACCGCGACTCGCCAACCCCAAAGAATTAGGAATTATTTCCCCAACTCTTCGGCATCTACAAGACTCGTAGTCCTAACGCGGCGAATTTTTTCCGCGGATTTGAAATACACGCGCCACCTCCATGGGCCCACTTGAATAAATAAAACGGTACGGCAACTGCGTATTTAATTATTTTTTGCACCGAGACCCCGACCCTCTCTATAAATTTTATTTCTCCCCAATTTTAAGTCCTTTTAAATGAAACCCTTTTTATTTATTTATATATTTATTATAATCTCAATTTTCTTTTTCAATAACACCCTTTATCCGAGGTTAAAGAAATTAAATATATTTCATACGGCTTTAAACCGATGTGGTGGTTGTATACTTTGAGCCTTAAGTGAGTACACGGTCCGAGTTAGTGTCAACTCGAACCTTAGTTATGAGGAATGAACCTCCTTTTATAGGGGAGGTTTGAGAAATGTTGCCAAATATAGTGGATTTTATGCTCGTTGCATCCGTGTTCTCAGATTAATATCGAATTGACTTTCACGCAATCAATCGTAGGTGGTCTTGTTTGGCCTATCTCATCTTCAATTGGCTCGGACTTACATTATTTTTAAATTATTTACCTTTTATTTTAAAAGTTTAAATATGATACTAGGATGAATGAATTGAATTAAATAAACATTACAGGTATAACCTTGAATGATCAACGTATTATTGTTTATGTTATATTTTAATTTGGTACTTGATTTGATTTTGATATTTGACTTTTTTTAATTAATTTTTTTTAATGTTTATAACCACTGCTTCACTCTCCAATTACTTTTGTTGACTAATGTATGTACCAAGAAAGCTCATTTAATTTCCATTTTTAAATTGGTATTCTACATTTTAATCATCTTGCACCGTCTAGAAAATTAATTTTTTAAAAGTCAATTTGTGAAAACGAATTTTACAATATTCAACTTTTAGTTCTTATTAACACTATTTTTTTTCATAAGTATGGTTTTACATTTCGTAAGTTCATTTTACCTTTCTAATGAATAATACTTAAATAGTCGATACTCATTCTGTATTAACCACTCCTAAAATTTTTACATTTGGTAAGTTTATTTTACCTTTCTATATGAATAATACTTAAATGGTCAGTACTCATTTTGTATTAACACTCTTTAATTTTGTATTAACACTCTTTAATTTTTTGAGGGAGGAAAGAAAAATATATAAAAAGTTTATATATTTTTTTAAAAAAATAGAGAGTTGTGATTGGTAATTTTTTTTTTCATTAAGATAAAAGTCTTTTTTCTCTCTCTCTCGTTCAACGTCTATTAATGTTTTTTCAACTACCCTTAATTAATTAAAGAGGGAGTTTTCAAAAAGAGTGAAAGAAAAAGTCAAAAGAGAGATAGGACAGGCAATATTATTCAAATAATTAGGTTTAATGAATGAAATTAATTGAAACCCATTAAATTTTCTGACAAAGTTGAATTGTCAATTATTACCAATATTAGTATTATTATTTAAATTTATTAGCTAGGTTAAAAGGTTAATTTCATGGGTCCTCTCAAAAAAGAAAGAAAAGTTCGGTAACTTTTTGATCTCCATTCTGATGTTCAAATCTTTACCAAATCTGACATTTATATTTAATATTATGAATAATTAAAAAATATCTTCATTTTAATTTTAATGGATAACAATTTTGTTTTTAAGTTTTCAATTTAAAAAATATGCATGTAAAGTTGGTTTGAAATTTAAAATTTGTTCCAATATGTATGATATAGAAATTAAAATAAACTCAAGTCTGATGCATTAAGGAACCCTTTTATCAAAATTTTTTAAGATCTTTTACAATTAAATGTTGGCAATCCCCACATCCACATTATTTCAAAACTTAACTTTGACATTTCTTTGTTAGTCGAAAATGTAGGTTTAGGAGCAATAATATTAGAGATTCCTACGAAGATACAATATTAGAGGCAGAGGCTGTTTTTTAACGATTATCATAAGTCCTGTGGAGATTGCAGAGAAGTAATGACTGATCGAAGGCATCTAAAAAACACATGAAGCTGGTTTTCATCCGTTATGGCTTGATGTCGATTCCTTGAAACCTTTTTGTTAGTAATTGAACTTCAGCTTTTTATTGTTCGCTTTCTCTTCACCCCACGTACTTGTAATTCTGCTACCATGAGCTAGCATGTCATACTCAAAGAAATAGACATTCCCAAATCAGCTAAAGAACCAAAAGAGCATTTTTTTCTTTAATTTTATCTATTATGCCTTTTCTATTTGTAGTGAAACAATAAAAAAAAATAAGTAAATTATAAAATAAATAAATTTATTGATCAATATCATGAACATAACTTTAAAAAAAAACAAAAGAAAAACGAAAACAAAAACAAGAAACCCAACTCAAAACTGTTATCAAACACCAAACGATGACATTAGGAAAAGAAAAATTAAGAATAACCATTTTATTCTTTTTCATGGTGACATTTAACATGCAATTTTTATAATAATAAGAAAAAACCACAAATTATCAATTCTAAGTATAGCACATGAATAAGAATATATTAACATTTTAAATGTCTATGCTCTTATTATCAACCTACAATTATTTAACTTAAAAAATATAAAGAATATATATATGAATTCGATAGTACAGGGTGGGTACTAAACAAACCAACATTTCTTTTTAAAAAAATAAATAAATAAAAATCAACAAATATTTAGACGATAATAGATATCTTATTCATTTTGCTATATTTTGATTGACGTTGAAATTGTAAAATTAAAACTTATATTAAAAAACAAAGAAAACTTAATAAAATCGCTCTTAAACTATAAGAATCGTTATAGTAATACCTTTAAATTTTCAATTTAATTCCTCACCTCTTAATCTTATAAAATTGTTGCAATTAAATTTTTAAATATCCTAAAATATACCACCCATATCTAAATCACTAAATATTTTTTTAAGGTGGAGAGTTAAAAAATATTAAAAATCAAAATTGAGTAATTTAAAAGTTTATAAATAAAAATAAAATTGAAACGAATTTATTGTTATTGCCTTGAAAAAAAAAAACTAGGGCCCGCGCGTTACAGAACCTAAAGAAACGAAAGAAAATTGGGGGAAAATCCAACGAAGCGGAGCGCGAAGCCAGCTGTGCCCTATAAATTAAAATCCCTCGCCACTCTTCTTCCATTGCAAACTGCACAACTTTTTCTCTCTCTAGCCCTCTCTCTCTCTCTCCTCCATTTTTATGGCCGCTCTTTGGGACGTCTTCTGATTCTTCAAAAAATCCTCTCCTC
>NW_019104489.1:2103505-2123820 GCF_001995035.1 Momordica charantia
TGCCGTGCCAAGGCCGCCGTAGCCGTTGAAATTAATGAGTTTATACTCTACTCTGTCTGATTCAAAAGGGAGAAGTGCTCTGGAATCTTGAGATCGATTCATCTCCTGGTGAAAAATTTCGAAGTAGTTATCCATTTGTTTTAGTTTTGTTATTGTTGATTTCGTTGTGAGACGAGGAGCGGTCGTATTCTGATTCTTTCGATGCTATAGATTTAAGAAATTGATGTTTTACAAATATACCGATTTCATTCTGGCTCTGAGTTCTTGAGGGTTTTTTTTTTTTCTTTTCCGGGAAAATAGGCGAGAAATCGTGGGAAAATTTTTGTGCGTTGTGAAAATTTGAAGAAAAGAATTTGAAAGAAAGTAGACTTCGCATTCAAAGCACGCAAATATAGTAATTTAATCTGACGTTTGGGATCTCTGTCATTCCACCCGTGACCCCCAAGAAAAGTTATAAAATTACCATTTTATTCCCGTAGTTTTTTGTTTATTTCAATTTAACCCTTATAATCATGGAATTTTCAATATAAATTTTGTGATTTCGTTAAATCTTCCCAAAAAAAAAAAAAACTTTGTTATAAACATATACTTAATTTTTGTAAGGCTGGAATCACTCCTACCAAATTACTTCTATTTTAAGATGAAATGTTTGGCAAAGATTCATTAGTAATTTTAATCACTGGATTCGTCGGGTGATTTTTTTACTAAAAAAAATTAATAAAATATTTGTTTTTAAAATATTTATTTTTATTAATTTTTACAATTATCTTTCCATTTAACAAAAGTTTTGAGATTTTTTTTCACTGTATCACTGTATTTATCATTAATTTTGTTTAGTCTCTCTAATTTTTTCCTCTAAAATTTTTTATCTCTCCAAATTTTTGTCGGTTTATCTCTTTCTAAAATATTCTCAATGATATTTTCGTTTTTCTCCAACTTTTCTCGTTTGTCAAATTCTCCCATTAGACTTTAAATGTTAATTATTCAAAATTACTTTTAATTATATAAAAATCACTTGAAAAAGTATGAAACCAAACATTAAAATAATTATATAAAAATCAATTTTACAAAATCAATTATTATTAATTTTCTAAAATCACTCATAAAATCATTACCATACGGATTTTTTTGGATTCAAACAAAGTATAAGAGTTCATTGAAAATTTTGACTAAATTGAAATTAAGTTCAATCGTAAGGACTTAAATAGCATAGCTCAACAAAAAAAAAAAGTATTTTAACTTCATTAAAAAGAAAAATTAAAATTGAACTCTTAATTGGGTAAGGTGTTTCAATTTAAATTTATCTATTTTTGTGAATTGCTGTGGAGTTGGTCAATATTCATTCATCCAACTTAATTTTATGTAAAGCCTGATTTTCATTGAAATTAACATTAACGATATTTTAGGGATTTTTTACCTTCCTCTTTGCTAAAATTATTAGTGGGTGAATGAAATCTTTATCATATTCTATTTATTGGTTAGAATTTCTTTGTCCCTTGAGAAATCACAAGAGTCAAAAATAAACAAAATGGAAGATGGTTTTTTTTTTTTTACCATGGTGGAGATTTGAACTTACAACCTCTTGATTGGAGATATCTACCAATTACGGCTGAGTTATGCTCGCTTTGGTAAATGGAAGGCGACTTCATGGGGCGACAAAGCAAATTAAAATGTCATAAATATTAATTTAAGGTGTAAATGTCCATTCGTTCTATTTTTATTTATGTCAACTTTTAGTTCTAGAATACCTACATGTTTTAAACCCACAGTGTTTATGGATTGAGTTTACTTGAGTTAAAAAGAAGTTTTTAAATCAAATTTAGTTCTAAAAGCACTCTTTGCTGGTTTATTTATTCATTTGTTTAGTTGAATAGAAAAGTTCCAACCTCTGGCCATTGGAAAGGTAATTAATGTTATGACTTATTAACTATTTTCATGTTGGCTCTCTGTTAGTATTCTAGTTGGCAGAAATTAGATAGTATCAAGATAAAATAATTTAGAGTTCATTTTGGTAACATTTGTGTTTTAGTTTCTGGTTTATCATTTTCAATTTTTGAGAAATATGGACGTTTGGTAATTGTCCCTATTTCTTATTTTTGAGAAATGTTTCCCAAGTTATGTAGAAATTTTAGAAACAAGAAAATCGTGTTCCTGTTTCTAGCTTTATCCAAAACATAGATTGTTGACAGTGAATTCTGGAACAGGCCACGTGTCCTTCGGATGAGTAGCTTTGTCGGAGAACAGAAAGACCTGTAACCAAAAACTCGACGCCGGTGCGGTATCCCGCCTAAAACACTTCAACACTCAAGTCAGTAATCAGAGTAAGAAATAAGAAAAAGGCACTTAGGCCACGTTTATTTAACCGCAATTGTAATAGAAAACAATTGTAATGAAAATCAATCGTAATGAAATAAATCGGAATCGTAATGTTATTCCATTGATGTTGTTTACTATAAACTTTCTAGAATCGTAATCAAAATTCCTTTGATGTTGTTTACTAAAACTGTCTGAAATCGGAATCGGAATCATATATATGACAATTACTAATATACCCCTTTCTCCTTTTTAGCCAATTACAAATATATTATTGTGTTAATCTTTTTTAAACTACAATAATAATAAATTTTAATTTAATTTATTACTATATTATTGATAGTAAATATTTCTTATTATAACAATTTATCTAATATTAATACATGATGAATAATTAAAATAAAATTACATCAAATAAAATATTTTTTATTAGAACAACCAAACTTTAATAAAACATATTATTAAGTTTTATTATTCTAATATTTAAAAGTAATAATATCTACTTAAAAAATTTATTGATATGAATTAATATTAATATTATATAATAAAATCACATCAACTCATAAAAAATGGAGAAGAAATGGAGAAGAAATTATAAAAGTATAAAAAAAACTAATTAAAAATTATATGGATCTAGTTGAAAGAGAAACGATAAAAGTGGTACATTAATTATAATAAATAAGTGAGGTCCTAGGAATAAGGAAGAAGAATGAGATTGATGAGGTTGTAGGAGTGTAATGAGATTACAGTGATTACAAAGTTTGAGATGGTCCCACCATTTGATTACATTCCTACAATTTGGTAAACACCATCAAACGGAATCAAAATTTTCATTACATTCATTGATTACGTGGGTAAGTAAACAGGGCCTTAGTGACAGGTTTTTCACTTACTTGGTGAAAGTGAAGGCTCTCCCTTATATAGACTTGGATGGCCGACTAGGAAGGACGACGGTTGGAGATGACAGAGATGCAACACACTGTACGGTGCCTATTGTGGGTGTACGTTCCCAACAACTGGCAGGTGGTGCCACCGCCTGCAGCTCTAAAATTTGTCGCCTGCCACTAGAAGGCGTGTTGCCTGTACTGGAACCGCGCGTCCCCTGCCACCGCTAAATACGATATGTACCCGTATGTGGTCTCACGCCTTTCACAGGTTGACACACGTCCTGCTTGATTTTTACCCTCAACATGGATAAAACAACAATTTATCATTTTTTACTTCTAAATGCACAGGAAATGTCAAAAACTAAATATGACAAAAAATTTTAATATATTTAATTGAAAAAATGTTTTTTCATATAAATTTTTATATTTTTTAATTTAAAATTTTAGACCACAATAAAAAAGAAATTATTACTAAAATATGCTTACGTAGTTTTCAACAGAAAAGAAAAAACAAAAAAAAATAAGAAACCATTATCAAATTCAATTCAATATTTCTCAAATGTTAAAAGAAAATGAGAAAAAAAAATAGAAAAATGAGAAATAAAAAATAGGAACAATATCAAACATGTCCTTAGTATTAATTTGGGAATAGTTCAAATAAAAAAAATTTAACAAACAACATTTAGAAAAGAAATTAAAATGAGAGCACCAATGGAAATGCAACTTAGAAGAAACATTTACCAATTAAAAAATGTTATAATTAGGCTGCTTAATTAATAATAAGAGCTGCCCTTTCCAAACCAAAGATCGAAATTCCTCCATTAGGAAAAAAGAATAATTTAATGCCGGTTTGTTGTGTTGCTAAATATTTGTGGTTGAAAATTTTGACTTTTATTGAAAGGAATATATGCCAATTTCCCACCATGAGAAGAAGCCATGGACCGGAGGAAGAAAAAGAAAAAAAAAAAGATCACCAAATTTCTACCTCTCAATATGGAATTAACAATTTAAAATTGAGTTGTATGAATGGAATTAAGTCACAAGAGTCTTCTAGACGTTCATGGCTATTTTTTCATAAAAAAAAAAAAAAAACATTTAGGATGCCTTTGGCATAAAATATTTTTGGGAATCCTTTTTCTAAAATCGCTTATACATTCTAGTTTTGCTTATATTACAGAAATGATTTTAGTTATGCTAAAAAAGTCGCTTATACATTCTAGTTTTGCTTATATTACAGAAATGATTTTAGTTATGCTAAAATTACTCCCATATTGTTATACAAACAAAAAGTAAAATTTCTCATTAAAATGTTGTGAGTTATAATTCCGCCATATCGTTATAAAAAAAAAAAGTAAAATTTCTCCCGCTTAAGTTTATTTTTTATTTTTTAAGTATCAATTTAATCTCTTATATTTGATATAATTTTCCATTATATCATTTCTATTTAAAAGTTGATAAAGTATTGAGGAGAAAATAGTTGAACATAAATTTAATTTAATTTAAGAGTAATTGACACTTATACCTGACCAAAATATCTATCTTCAACTTTTTAACCGATAACATATGTCTTAATCAAAACTATGTATTATATAATTTTTTCTATAAAAAAATAGAAAGAATATTGAGACCAGAGTTGTATTTTTGAATGGTCAACTTAACTACGGTCAGCACCCCGGTCACCGTGGGCTCGAAGTTGGCCAACTACCGATATCGTACGCAACAAGCCATATTCTTTGATTTCTTGGTTGCTTTTTCACGACGAGAATTGGAACGTCGGATTCCGGCGAAAGACTTCGTCGTGATCGGAGCGGCGGGCGTGGACAGTCGATTTCGATTCAGTAAGTTGCCGATTCATTTTCATTCTCTTGGGTTTTTGAAGATTTTTGGCTCACGGAATACGATTATAGAAAATTCATCAAAAAGTTAATCTACTTCTTCTCAATTTTCTTGAGATTTCTTTTGTGTCTGATGGAGACCTCCGCATCTCCATTTACTTCCTCTTCCTGATTTTTGAATGTTGAAGACAACGAGGTATTTCCGTTCAATTCCTCTTCTGTTCTGTCGAGCGGTTCAGGTAGTTTGAGCTTTGATGCCTTTTGTCTCTGTTGTGTTTCTCCACCGGTTCGGAATTTCTCCTTCTCTCCTCCTCTGTGCTATGGTTTCTCTGTTATGTATTTCTCTTCAATGTCGTGATTCGATTTTAGGGTTTTTTTCCCTTTACTTTTCAAATCGTGGATCGCAATTTCCTTCTGGGTCATACAATTAACGATAGCAACGGACGATTCAACAAAACTGGATTCAGAAGTACGCTTTGGATCATCCACTGGACGACTTATTTCAACTCTACGGTGCAGTTATGTATCGTGCGATTTTAACAACACTTTTGCTCATTTTAGTTGTGTTTTGGTGATAAATGTGCAGTTCACGAATCACAAAGCTTTACCCTTTCATTCCTATGATACTAACATGTTAAGTATAGATTTGGTTGTTGGAGATTCTCGAGAATCTACGTAGATTACTGAATTTGTTCAGCCCTTTCAACTTTACTTTCACAACATGATAATAATATTGATATCCTTACAAGGGTAAGATTAATGTATTGAAGTTATGTAATGATCAGTTCTAATGTGCCTATTTTAAAGTTTAACCTTGGTCTCCTTTTCATGGAGTACTGGAGTGGAGTTACAGCTGATATTCCTTTTTTTTCTTCTTTCCTTGACGAAGTGCAAATCTAAGTTAGATTATGTACATTGAATTATTCATCACCCCCTTTCTTGTTGCAAGATAATTCTGTAAAGCTACCTTTTATCCCTCCTCCCCTTGTATCTTATATTCTGTTAAAATTAAAATAAGTTCACAAACGCCAGTTAGCATTAATTTCACGTTCTATCTACAGTCTATTAACTTCTGGTATTGCAATGCAACAGAACAATTGTTTAGAGTTGTGTTGTTGGACAAGGGAGATTGCTTGAAATTTGAGACTGAATAGACTGAGATGGACAGTGACAATGACTTCACATTTTGTCAGGCAAGTATAACTTTTATGCTGTAAAATTAGGTTGTAAGTTTTCAACTCGACGACATGTTTCCTTCTAGATCCATCTATTTCTTTTCCATTACAGTTTGAATAACGTCTGATTTACAACCTAGTTATAATACTGTTACTGTTGTATAAATATATCAGTAGGTGGGTTTACCGTCCGAGGGTGATGAGAAAGATGATATACGGGCGAAGGATCTTGCATTAGAAATAGGTGATATTACCTTAAGGGAAGAATTGGCGAATGGCACTATTAGTAGTCCGCATGTTGGTTGGAACGATAAGTTGTCAACTGATATCACTTCCAACAAGCAGGCAATGGTGGGTTCTTTGCATTTCAATGTTATTGATATGTCATCTGCAAAACAATCAAGTGCACTGTCAACAGAAGAGATGGCAAAAGATGCTGGAAAGGCCGTGAGAACTTCAGGAAAGCAGGGGACTGCTGCACGTAAGCCTGCAACTCGAACAAAGGTTCCTTTTGAAAAGGGGTACAGCCAAATGGATTGGCTTAAGCTTACTCGAACCCATCCTGATCTTGCAGGTATTTGTGGAAATGGTACCTGATTCTATATTTTGCTTGAGCCTATCCGGTAACTCTTACACTCTTGACTTGGACAATTTTGTATATTTTTGTTTTATGCCCTTTTCTTATGTTGATGTTTGTTTGGTCTGTTACTGTTAGAGAGAGATAAATTCTTTGCAGCTAGTTGGTGCTTGGAATGTTTAGGATTCACCAAAGCTACTGAAAGATCTACTTTATATAAATTAGAACTTCACAGAGGTTTCTCTTGCCATTTCCGGTCTGTAATAGTATTAATATGATAGTTATTATTTATGTTGTAAAATAGGATCATTTTGTTGGTTTCATGATAATTAGTAGTTTAATGCTATTGAACTTCCCCTTGAAAAATAATATGATTTATTTTCAACATATTTTTTTTTATCATTATGAAGGATTGAAAGGACAGTCAAATAAAAGGCTTATCCCTATGAGTGAAGTTAAACAACATCAAACTGAGGGCTCCATGTGGACTGTTCTCAAAGGTCGTGTATACAATATATCTCCATATATGAAATTTCACCCTGGAGGTATGGGCATTATGCAACTTATTCCCTTTATTTATTTATTTTTTTAGTGAGTTTGTTATCCATCGGGTTATAGTTAGCATGTCTCACGTGGTTCTAGCGTTGGTAAAGGAGCAATGATTAGATTAGTTTGTAATGCACGTTATGGTGTCTCGTGTTCAAGAATTGCCTGTCTAGTATATAACTTCTCATAACATGTTATATTTAAGACTTGTTCAAAGTTTAATATTGATAACTTTTGACTCTTGAGAAGCCCTATTTACGTATTGAAGGAAAATTAAAATCTTTGAATGATAATTATTCTGGATTCATGACCTGGGGGCTAGGTAGGAGACTCATAAATACTGGTTTGGCTTCTGCTGGTTGATTCTCATTATTACTTTATACTTTACAGTATTATATGGAGTGCTTCTTGCATTGAATGTTTTTTTCTTTTAATAATGACGGGTGAGAGTTGTAAGAGTACACCATAGTGGAAACTTAGGACTACTTGACCCTTTGAGAAATTTCTTTATCAGGTGCTGATATACTCATGAAAGCAGTGGGAAAAGATTGCACATCTCTATTCAGTATCCTACAAATTTTGCTTCACTTTTAGTTAAAAAGTGGGTAGCTCTTCTCCCTCCATGGAATCCTACATACACCTTGCAAATTTTTTCATGCAAAATTCATCTATTTATGTTATGTATTTCGAATTGGTGCCATAAATTGTCCTTGACAACCTTTAGATAAATACCACGCCTGGGTGAATTCTGAATTTTTGCTGGAGAAGTGTCTTGTTGGCACTTTGGATGATAGTCATTGAAGGGCAGCAACATATCAACAAGAAGTAGGA
The DNA here is from genome assembly GCF_001995035.1 of Momordica charantia. The sequence goes on from NW_019104489.1 coordinate 2,111,670, forward strand.
AGAGGTCCTTAATTATTTTGGGATCCAATGGCTACCGAGGACATAGGAACCTAAATTTCATCTATGATTGTTGTATAACATGTAGCTTTTGACAAAGTCTATAGATGGTGTACTGTTGTCTATTGTATTGAGAAAAGGATAAATTATTTGGTATTGAAATGAGTTCTTTTAAAGTTCTAAACAAAGATAAAGTTGTACTCGAATTTTGATTCTTAATGAGTCAATCTCTTAGAGGTATTATTCTCTTTATTTCTGATAGATTATTCATCTTAAAAACATCATTTTTTAGGCACCCCTAAGGTTTCTAAATACTTCGTATATATAAATGAAGGTATTATCTAGACATTTAAGGTTAGGTCAAGTACAACATGGTTGCACAAACAAACCATTATGAGTTGGCCATTAATTGTTCTTCATGGTTGGATGCTTCCTAAAAAGACTAAATTTATTTAGAAGCGTACTTCAAGAGTTCTTTTGTGGCACCTTTGGTTAAAAAGGAATTTTCGAGTTTTTGAGGATTGAACAATTCCTGACATGTTTTGTAGGAATGTACAATACACTACTTCTTGGTGTTGTATAATTACATGAAATTATTTTGTAATTACAATCTTTCCTTGTTCATGAACAATTAGAAAAAGTTTAATTAGAAAAAGTTTGTTTAGCTTTTTTGGGTGAGGTTTCCTCTACCCCGCCCTTTGCTTGTAACCTTCTGTTTGTATATGAAAGTTTCTTAAAAAAAAAAAAAAGAAAAGAAAAAAGAAAGCTTAAAATGTAAAAGGCTGAGGAAATAGATACAAAATGTAATGGTCACGGTCTATAAACCTATCTAGAATTTAATATCCCACGAAGCTTATATCTAGTAGCTATGCTTTGTGTTGCAAAATATTCATTTCATTTTTTGATTTCATGATAATGAGTAATTTTAATTAATTTTCTACTTGATAGTTATAGATGTTGGGGTTAAAATGACAGTCATAGAAGTCTTTTATCCCTATAAAAGTTAAACAACCATTAGATTGAGGTGCCAAATCGAGCCTAGCTCAATTGGTTAAGACATTTTAGTAGGGAAATATTTGCGATGGAAGTTAGTTCAAGAGCTTTGTCTTTTTCGTTTTGCAGTCCCACCCGAATTATCCTTCGACCTAAAGCCCACAACGAAGTGAGCGGGCCCAAATCTAAGAGCCAAATTTTTCCATCAACACATTCTAAAATATGAAAATTATTATTTTTTAATTAAAAACATTGTTTGCTCTGCTCCATTAGAGCTCTCTTTTGTTTTGTTTTTTATTTTTATTTTTTATTATGCGATATCCATCTTTGAATATTTGTTGTGCATTCCATTTTATAAATCAAGTATGATAAAATAACGTTGCTTTAAGAAAAAGCTGATTGTCCAAACAAAACAAGAAATTGATTTTTTATCTTTTTAATTTCAAAATTTCTATATAATTTAAAAAATGAGAAACTAAAAATAAGAAAAGTTACCGCTCTGGAACTGAAAAACAAGAAAAAAGTAACCAGAGAATATCATGTGAGATAAGCAAAATAATAGAAAACTAAATTGGCTATATTATATTGATTTAAGTGAGAAAGCTCAATTATCGAGTTGAAGCATTGGTTTTAAAATTCGTTATGGGCTAACAAGTGGTGCAAATTAAAAGAGCCGACAAACGACAAGTGGTGGGAAAAAAGGTGACAGTGGCTGCTAACAAATTGGTGGAAAGAAGCAGCCCATGGAATCACTATCATTAAACAATTTTTTATTTGCAGATCTGAGAATGCATATACCCCATTTCCATTTCCATTTCCATTTTCCCTCCTGAAGCTTAAACCATGGCCGAAGCAATTCTGTTCCAAGTTGCTGGTGAGATCTTGATGAAGCTGATCTCTCAAGCTTCCACTCGGCTTGGAATGGGGCGTGAAGTGGAGGATGATCTTACCAAACTCACCAGCACCATCTCAACTATTAAGGATGTACTTCTTGACGCGGAGGAGCGTCAAACTAAAAGTCACTCCCTACAGAATTGGCTCCAAAAGCTAGAAGAAGCTCTTTATGATGCGGAGGATGTGCTTGATGAACTCTCCGGTGAGGCTCTCCGTCGAGAAGTGATGACTAGAGGAAGAAGTGCAAAATAAGTAAGGATCTTCTTCTCCAGATCTAACCATATTGCATTTAATAATAGGATTGCACCTCAAGTGAAGAGTGTAAAGGACAGACTAGATGCTATTGCTGCTGAGAAAAACCTATTTCATTTGCGTGAAAACTATGAACAAAGGACTCAACATGGTTCGTTTGATCAAACTACGACAGGGAACGAAACTTGCTCTATTCCAAATCAAGAGGAAGTGATTGGAAGGGATGATGATAAGAAAAAAGTAAAGGACCTTTTATTGGATATGAATATGAATGTTTCATTCATTGTAATAGCTGGAATGGGTGGGATAGACAAGACGACCTTGGCTAAATCCCTCTACCATGATGAAGAGGTATCAAAATGTTTCAATTCAAGAATATGGGTTTGGGTTTCTGATCAATTTGAGGTTAAAGTAATAGTGAGAAAAATAATAGAATCGGTAACCGGAAGGAATCCTGATGTTGAAGGAATGGAAGCTTTAAATAGGGAGCTCCAAGAAGTAATTGGAGGAAAGAAGTATCTGTTAGTTATATGGATGATGTATGGAAGGAAACTGAAGAGAAATGACATGAGTTGAAACCTTTGTTAATGGGTGGTGCAAGAGGGAGTAAGATTTTGATCACAAAGCGTGATAGTAAAGTAGCTGCAGAAATCAAAAGCATGACTTCTTTGTTCACTTTAGAAGGATTGCAAGAGAGTAATTCTTGGTCATTGTTCAGGAAAGTGGCATTTAAAGAAGGCAAAGAACCTGTAAATCCAAATTTGATAGAGTTGGGAAAAGAGATTTTAGCGAAATGTGGAGGTGTTCCTCTTGTAATAAGACACATAGGACGCTTGTTAGACTTCAGAAGAAGAGTGGATGTCGTTCAAGAAGAACGAACTTTTGAAAGTCATTCAACAAACTGATAAAAACGATGGTTTGACACCTATATTAAACTTGAGCTATAACCATCTCCCACCAAATTTGAAGCAATGTTTTGCTTATCTATCCCTATTTCCCAAAGGGACGAGGTTAGAGATAAAAGATTTGATTAGACAATGGATGGCTCACGGTTTTATAGAATCATCAAATGGAACTGCTAATTCCATGGAAGAGGTAGGAAAGAGCTATTTCAAGGAATTATGTTGGAGGTTTTTTTTTTGGAAATTCTAGTGACGAGTGTAACTTCGACGAAGAGGTTCATATGCATGATGTGATGCGTGAAGTTGCAACGAATGTAGCAGGAGAGAAATATGTACAAGTAAATTCCAATCGTGATCTTGTTGTCAGTGAAAGACATATTTCATTTTGCTCTAAAATAAAATCATGGCGGGACCTCCTATTGAATTTACAGAAGGCAAAAAGATTAAGAACCTTCCAACTTTTTTTGTCATATGAAAATAGGCTTGAGATGAATGAAGCTGTTTTGGATGAACTATTTTCCAGTTTTCCACGTTTGCGAGTATTGGGTCTCACTTTCTCAAAAATTCATGTGGTGCCAAATTCTATAAAAAAGCTTAGACATCTTCGATATCTAAATCTCTCAAGAAATTATATGGAATCACTTCCAAATTCAATTACTAAATTGCAAAATTTGCAAACTCTAGATCTATCGCACTGTTATATACTAAAGAAGCTGCCAAGGGACACCAACAATCTTGTTAGTCTTAGCCATCTTGATATATCATTTCTACCTTATACTTCAGAAATGGAGAAGTTGAATTTTTTACAGATACCAGCTTATTTTGTGTTGGACTGCAGAAGGTGTGATATGTTAAGTGAATTGAAGGTGCCAAACAATTTAAATGGAAAGTTAATAATTAGAGGTTCAGAGCAATTGAGGCATACTGATCAATCTGAAGTGAGCTTAATAAACCTGAGAGACGTTCAAGGCTTCCGAGTGTTGGAACTGGAATGGAAACAGAGCGACAGGAATGATGATGAAGGCGAAGTAAGGGTGATGAAATAGTTATGGAAGGCCTACAACCACACTCAAATGTTGAATCCTTGTTCATTGAAGGGTACAGTGGAGTAGGATTACCCAATTGGTTCTCCACCTCGCTCTCCAATTTAACTGAAATTACAATTGAGAGTTGCCACAGTGTGCAACATCTACCTCACCTTCCTACTCTCCAATGTCTATATTTAAGTAACATGAGATCTCTCAAGTTCATACACAAGAATAATGAACCATGCTGCTTCTTGTCTTTTCCATCTCTCATTGGTATATATTTGAAAAACATGCCTAATTTGGAAGGATGGTGGGAATCAAGAGTAGAAGGAGAAACTCTCCCCATTTTTCCTCAGCTTCAATACCTGCGTCTCCAGCGCTGTCCCAAGTTAAGTTCCATGCCCAAGATAGCTTCCACTCGTCAAGTAACTGTTATTTTACGTGATGTTAGTGTTCAGGTGGTGAGTGCAATAATAGGTCCATTGTTGAATTTTCATGAGATACGACTCGAAGAAATTAAGGATCTAAAAGATCTAGAAATGGAATTTCACCAAAACCAAAACCCGAACCTGGGTTCTTCTTCTTCGTCCATGTCCTCGCAGTCGCTTACACGACTTCGAGTTCTGAAAATAGAAAAATGCTCCAATTTGATGAGTTTACCGGAATGGATTGGCACCATCACTTCGCTTTGGGACCTGAAAATTATAGACTGTCCGAAATTAAAATCACTACCGGAGGGAATGCGACAACTCAAATCTTTGAATTGGCTGACCATAAAGGGGTGCCCACAACTGCAAGAAAGATGCAAGGAGGGAGGAGAGGATTGGCCTAACATTGCGCACATCCTATTTAAAAGATTTACAGGTATATTCTTCACAAATAACTAATAGTTCTTATTATTCCCATTTTATAGGACAGTTTTAAAAATAAATTACAAAAATAATGTTGGTGTAATTTAAATAAATAAATAATGTAGGTTAGGTTTTCAAAACTATTGACAAAAATAGGTTAGGTCAAAATAAGTCAAAACTCGCGTACCAAACGTGTATATCTGACGAGGCAGAAGTCGGGGCCACCTCCACAGCCACAGCATGGAGGAGCAGCTCCTTAATCCGCACTACAACCAATCCACATTTTCTCCAGATCGATATATGATGCTAAACCGAAACCGAGCTCGATCGAGAGGGCAGTCCCTTTGTTGGCTCTTCGAGACAAAAGCACTCATAGGAATTATGCAAATTCCCATGTTCTTTCGAGTCTCGTTTGGTTTCGAGAGCCTCCCCCTCCCCGTCCCTTACTCGTCTTTTGACAGCCGTCATCCTGGATTTTTTTTCCGTATGCCGGGGAAAGTGTCTCACCTTTCTACATTCATTCTTAGAATGAATTTCCTCGAGTCTCACTTTCACATTTTTATTTTTTTTTAATTTTTGGAAGCCACTTTTTATTTTATTTTATTTATATATTGTTATTTTATTAATATTGCCAAATTTAATTAAGATGTGATTAAATTTTTTGTTTTTTATTTTAAATTTTGATTAAAATGTCATTTAAAGTCTAAAATTTAAAATTATATTAAAACCAATTCGATGATTAAAATGTCATTTAGCTGTGTTTCATCTTCATATGTTCTATAAAATAACGTTTAAATTTAATATAAACTAAATCGATAAAAATTTATTAAATTAATAAAAACATAAAAGTCAAGGTATAAATTACATGAAACCCACATGTTTTGTCATTTGTATCTCGAAATACATGGCTTTAAAAAAATACCCAAAATTTGGGATATGTGTAATTAGGATTTTGTTTGTTTTATAATTATTTTGTTTTAAATTATTGCATTACAAGAATATGTCCATCATGTTGTAGGTAATTTATGATCTATTTTCCAAATACTGAGAAAATTAAGATGATAGTCTTTTTCTTAAATTATGATTTATTAAATAAAAAAAACAAGGGGATATTGGTGGGAAGTGCAGGCTTACAACTAAATTCAAAAAAAAAAAAAATTTAACCAAAAACAAAGGGAAGTCGGCCGCCAATAAATTAAAAAAAAAAATAAAAAAAGAATAAAGGGCCCGTTAGAGACGGGGCTCCATTTATGCCACGTCGAGGAGAAGTAACAGCCAATAGCTGCGACTTTAGTGAAATCGCTGTCAATGACCGTGATTTCGACATTAATCGCAGGCAATAATGGCTGCGATTTGATCGTATATAAATCGCCTGCGATTACTCGCTGTGCCTATCCCCTGCGATTTATCTAACCTATTTTTGTAATTACTTTGAAACCTACCCTAATTTTATCATTTATTTTTAAAAGTAATTATTAAAAAAAAATCCCATTTTATACCAATTTACAGACTTCTGCCGGTAGCCATTATTCTTCATACACAATCCCTTTTCCTTCATATATATCTCTCTATTATATTTCTTAATTAACCACACCATTCTCTTTGGTGTACTTTTGTTGCCAATTTTTCCTACGTTTTAGTCCCTATTCTCGTGGTATTTTTCCAAATCAGGCTCTCATGACATAAAATATAAATTTAGAAGGAAAAAGTTTATTTAATAGGAGAAAACTTTAAATGTATAACAGTTAAGTTAAATAGAAATTTTTGAAACTTCCCTCTTTAATTAGATATAATTTTTTCCCCCTAAATTTTTGTCAATGTCATGTAACTTTTTATCATCAACCAAATTCCACATCCACCAATCGAGGGATGAAATTGAAAAATGTTAAAACACAAGTGACTAAATTGAAACTTTTAAATAATAAAAACAAATTATAAAAACACATCCATAAATTAATGACCAAAATATATATTTAGCAATATCTTAATTTAGTAGTCCATATGTTTTAGTTACATCATTAAAAGTTGTTATAAAAACACACCCTTAGTCTCTCATGATATAAACTGCTTTGTCAATTGACATTAAATTTAGAAGGAAAAAAATTATTTAAGAGAAGAAAACTTTAAATGTATACCTAATTAAATATAAATTGGAAAGATGAATGCGAAAACTTCCATATTTTAATTAGGTGAACTTCTTTCTCCTCTACTTTTTTTTCCCATTTACTAAAAGTATTATGTCATGTAAGATTATCATCAACCAAATTCTATATTCACCAATGATTAGGAGATAAAGTTGAAAAATGTTAAAACATAAAAGCACTAGATTATAAAAACACACTTGATAATGACTAAAATGTATATTTAGCCAAATCTTAATTTCATCCCTATGTTACTTTTAGTTAAATCTTTTAAAAATTTGTCTCTATCATACTACTAATTTCAATTTATAAATATATATTCACAATTTTCTTGTGTAACACATGTTTTTAGACTTAACAAATAGAAGAAAATTTAGCAAAGATCAAATTGAAATTTTTTAAGATGATAAAAGATCGAATTAAGATAAAGTATTAAATTTATAGGAATGAGAAATGGTAATTTAACCTGTTTTGAATTATACTACCTATTCATTTTATTAACAATGTTGATATGTTTTAATTTTTATTGTGCGATGAAGAGATAGGAGCAGTAGAAACAGCAGAAATAGCAGAGATTGGGATATGGAGGAAAATCAAAGATTTCATACCCAATGTACGTTCCTCTTTGACTTGTGGGTATGAACATTCTCTCAACTATAAACCTACACTCTGATGTCTTGGATTTTGAATGTTTTTTTATTTTGAGTTTTGTTCTATTACATTTAGTTTTATATGATTTATGTGTATGAATTGGATATCTCTTTTAATTTCCATCAAATTATAAATTTATTCATTCAACTTTCAAAAATCTCAATCATATATCATGTTGTTGAACTTTTGATTATGTTTCTATTTAGAGTTGAATGATGCCGACTATACTTAACTAATCAAATCAAGTTTTATAATTAATGTTATGTTTGAAGATAATATATATATATGAAACTAAATTTTATAATTTAGGGATGAATCTCTGCAGAGTCTTTTGCCCATATCCCTGGACGTATACATATATATTTTATTAGTTTATAAACTATCCAATGTTTTATTTTAATCTATACCTAAAAACCCATTATTCTGAGTTATTCTTAATTTTTCTCTAAACCATTAGACTAAACTTTCAAATATAACAGGTCTTTTGCCTCATCTACATATGATGTTTATTTGGATAATTTTTTTATGAAGCTATATATAGTGGGTAAAGTGTCAAGTTAAAAAATGTATTTAAGTTATTGTACATTTGATAGATAATATAAATTGCATTTCACTAATATTTATCTGAAACTTAACAGAAGAATTGCTTAGAGGTTGCTTGAAAATTTGAGACAAAGTCTGAGATCATTCTTTCAGGCAAGTCTTATTTTTATACTATAAAATTTTATGTGTGAAGTATGATTTTCAATGTTTATATTGCTATGTCATGCATCTTCGAAACAATCAAAGTAAGCTAGTTTAATAGTGATACATATTTGTTAGTGTTGCAATATATGATCATTGTATTGGTTTAATGTTATTAAACTTGCCCCATGAGAAATTATCATTTATTAGTTTACTTTATTACACATGGGTTATAATGTCTCGCATTCAAGAATTGTTTATTTGATATATAAATTCTTTCCTCATTTGTTATATTTAAGATGCTTTCAAAGTCTAATGTACAAATATGGCTCGAGTATCATGTTATTGATGTTGATAGTTTTTATTCATGAGAAACTCTTTTTTACTTCTCAGAGGACAAATTCTTTGAATGATAGATTATATCTCCTGTTGTTCATGACTACTTAGGTAAGGTTGTGTTAGCTAATAATCTTATATCCATATAATCGATAGGATAGGAACTAAACATATAATTGAAAACTCAGAGAATTAAAATCAATATTTTAAGTGTCAAAGGATCAATGTGAATTAAAGCTAAGTAAAATAATTTGAAGGAAAAAAAGAGACCTAAATAGAAATTATAAGAGATATATTAAAGTTGAGGGGTAATTATTTTAAACCTCTAGAGATTGAGAAACCAAAATTAAAAATTAATTATGAAGCTGCATTTTTATGTTGAATTAAATCAGTCTTATTCCATGGGATGGTTTGAGAAATTTCTTTATCAGGTGCTAACATACTCATGAAAGCAGTGGGAAAAGATTGTACATATTTATTCAGTATCCTTGAAATTCTGTTGTGAAAAAAGTGAATTCTACATCTGATTAATTTTACATGCAAATTTCATCGATCATCTATCCAATAGATTTCTAATTGGTGCCAAAAATTTATCCTTAAACAACATTTAGATAAATACCAGGTTGGGGTGATGAATGCTGAATTTTTGCTGTTGGCACTTTGGATGATAGTCACTGAAGAGCAGCAGCATGATATCGACAAGCGTGAAGATGTCCTTATTTTGGGACATAGGAACCTTAATTTCATCTATGATTGTTGTATGTTTATTGTTGTATAACATAACATGTAGTTTTCACCATGTCTATTTGTTATCTGAATGTATCATCTTCATATTTTAAAGAATATTAATTCTGGAATCATCATAATACTACGTAAATATTACAGGGGAGTATTACATGTCTAGAGATTGGGAATCTAACTCTGTTCTTCTTCTTTGGGTATCCCACACATGTCCTTGCCTATTAAATGCTTCAATCTGATGAGTTTACCTGAATGGATTGGCACCCTCACTTCGTTTAAGGAGCTGGTGATTATTCAATGTCCGAAATTAAAATCAGTACCAGAGGGAATGCAGCAACTTAGATCTTTCAAATACCTTCACATAAAGGGGTGCCCAGAACTGGAAGAAAGATTCAAGCATGGAGTAAAGGATTGGCCTAAGATTGCGCACATCCCCCATATATACTAACACTGCACAGACTTTGTACAGGTTTTCTTCACACAATCCCTTTTCCTTCATATCTTTGTTATATATGTTAATTTTGTGTGAATCTGAATATGTTGCTAATTTCTACCATTTTGTTTGTTTCATGTGTGATTCCTCCAAGCTTGGGAAGAGTACACCTATTCCATCTGGAAAAGGATCCATAAAAAAGCAACATAATTTTAGGGTCATGTCAGGAAGCTCCATGGAAACAGCAGCTAATGTTGTTCCCAGTTTGAACTATGAGCAGAACGACAAACGTGTAATATGGAGCCACAACTATGAAGGTGTTATAGAACGAGAACCGGTGTTTCCACAAGGTGGTTCGTGTAGCAAGTGATTTATCTAGAAGTACTGGATAGAGTCGGGCTCCCATTCCCAGCCGGGAGTAGATGAGTTGCATGACTATTTTAGGCAAGATATAAGAAGTGACACTTTGTTCGAGGGAAGGATTGTTGGGATTGCAAGATATGCAGACAAAGTCCCATATTGGCAAGAGACGGGGTGATCCATTATAAGAGAGAACAATTATCTCTATTGGTATGTGACATTTTGGGTGAAGTCAAAAGTAAAGCCGTGAGGGCTATCCTTAAAGCGGACAATATCATACTATTATAGAGATACTTGGGGTATGAGGGATACCGCTGTCCTCGACAAACTGCACGTAAATTATCATAAGGAGCCTTTTTCAAAGAACTGGACATTATTGTTAGAATAAAATATATGTAGAAGCCAAAATGTTCCTAGTAGGAGGGAAGCAGAAGATTCAAAGCCAACTTCAATTATTTTTCCCTCTTCTAATCTTTTGAATGTATGATTGTTATTTGATTGAGCCCTGAATGGACATGGATGGCAACAAGCAAAGCTGCTATGATATAGTTGTAGAAGAAAGTGAAATTTGAACAATCACTATGAATATACTCTTGTTCTATATTAATCTTTAAACTCTGTTTCAGGCATCAAAAACTGAAACAAAAGCTGCCATCTTGATGCTGATCACCAGCTGAACTGCTACATGGTAAAAGGTAATTGACTCTAGAATGCTTAGACATGATATTATATTTATGCTATTCTCGCCTATGCTTTTCTAAGCAAAATATGACTACTTATCACACAAGTGAAAGACTAGTACACAAGCATAATTTAACGGTAAATAACATCTTCTCTTGAGGTTAAAAGTTTAAATCTTCCATACCATACCTCACATTTATTGTACTAAAAAAAATTCAAATACCTGTTTTAGTTTCTATATTTTCAACCTTGGTTCACTTTAGACCTTGTACTCTTTAAAAACGTTCACATTTTGGTCTCTATCCATCCTAATTTTATTCAATTTAGTCTCTATACCTTTAGAAAGTCCATTTTGATGCATGTATTTTTTCAAGTGACCATTTTGGTCTCTTCATTTTCATTTTTATCTTATTTCTTTCCATCATAATTTTAACACGATACTTCTTTCACTAAATTTCTTGAAATATAGTCATAAATTTGTATTAAAGAGTTTCCACATGTATAAAATTTGTGCCAAAACTTTTACAAATAAAGACTAAATTGGTCACTTTATAGTATTATATGGAGTGGTTCTTGCATCAAATGTTTTTTTTTTTTTTTTGAATAATGATAGGTGAGAGTTGTAAGAGTACACCATATTGGAGATTTAGGACTACTTCACCCTTTGAGAAATTTCTTTATAAGGTGCCGATATACTCATGAAAGCAGAGGGAAAAGATTGCACTTCTCTATTCAGTATCCTACCAATTTTGTTTGGCTTTTAGTTAAAAAGTGGATATCTCTTCCCTCCATGGAATCCTACATACACCGTTTGCTAATTTTTGGTGCAAAATTCATCTATTTATCTAACGAGTTTCAAATTGGTGCCAAAAATAGATTCAGACTGTAATTATCTAGAATTTAATATCTTACGAATTTCATTACATCTGATAGCTTTATTTTGTGTTGCAAAATATTAATTATATATTGATTTCATGAGAGTGAGTAATTTTATGTGATTAATTTTCAACATCTGTTTTGATAATTATAGACGTTAGGATTATAATGAGAGTCAAATAAAAGTCTTTTATCCCTATGAAAGTTAAACAACCATTAGATTGAGGTTCCTTGGTCACTAGGACCATTTCTAATATAAGATTCACGTAAGGCACAGTCCACATGGCACCAGTGAAGACAAACATCACAGCCAACCCAACTACATGTATTA
>NW_019104489.1:2124540-2138372 GCF_001995035.1 Momordica charantia
CCTCACATGAATGACGACCCAGAACGGTTTGAATGTTTGAAATACCATGTGATGATTGAGATTGTTGAAGGCAGCCATTGCCATTCATCAAAATTGTTTGATATAAGGGAAGTTCCTTGGACTTGGACTCATTCTGTGACTGACCCAGCCAAGCTCGCCTTGAGAACCCTGGTCAATTCCCTGGAATATTGGGCGACTTCCAACAGATTGTTCAACTCAAAGTTGTCCATTGAATTCTGATTCAAAGAACAGCTTGGGTTATGAAAGAAAGCTAGAATGAGACCCTGAGAAAGACATTGATGGACATAATTTTGTTTGAAATAATTTTTTGGATATAATTTTCCTTGAAGTTTGATTTCTTAAAAAAAAATATATTTTTCCTTGAAGTTTTATTTTCTTAAAAAAAAAAATATATATCTTTTTGGAATAATTTTTTGAACAAAAATCACTCCTACATGAGCTTATGAATGCCTACAATATGATTATTGTAGATGAATTTTTAAAATTGAACTCTAAATACATATTTCTCAAAAAGAAAAAAAAAAAACAACACCAAACTAGACTGGCTCAAATTAACTCACCAGAACAAAGACGTGTGGAAAAAGCTCAATTATTGAGGTGTATTCTTGCTAGGAAATTAAATCAAATCATTGTGACTTTCAAGTTGGTGCACTATAATTTTTGACCAAAGAAGTAAAAGGTCTCTAGGAAATAGATTCAAATCAGAAAATTAAATCAAATCATTGTCAATTTTAAGTGGTGCCTGTTTTCGAATTGTATAATCATCTTTGACCAAGTCTTATAAAAATGTAAAAGGTTTATAATAAATAGTCAAATTGTAACAGGGGATTTGTAATGGGTAGCATATAAGTTTTCTATAGTTAACAAAATAGCATGTCTTTTTGATATTGTCAGATATAGCGTTTTTTTGAAAATCCTGAATTTAAAATTTTCAATATTCCCAAATTACCCTTTTCAGTTATCGCTTCGTTATTATATATCAAACATATATCACATATATATCAAGAGTATATCTGACAACATTAGTATATCATAAGTAAATCAATAGTACATCAGAACTCAATCAGTTCTATAATAGTAAATCACTATTTTACCTGCTTTAACCCCTTGTCTTGTATTTTTTTTTTTTATCAAAAGAACTTAGTAAGTATTGGCATGCATGGAAAATGATAAAAAAATTTGATACTTACTGAAAATGAGAAAGAAAACTTGAAAGGAACGTGCATGTAAACATCAAATGACGATTTTCGAAATTACTATGAATGAGAAATCAATTAGGAATTAGAGATAAATTGAAACTTGGGGTTTTTCTGATCAATAATATATCAGTGATATATCAAGTATACATCGTATACATATATCAATAGTACAATTAAGTTTTATTTAAAGTTTTAAAGATCAAAATGAAATCAGCAACAATGTCATTCTTAAAATGTTTAAATATCATTCTTGGGTATCAACATCAACATCAAATCAGTAGCAAAGTCCTTCAACAAAAAACTTAAAGGTTTAAACATCAAAACGAACCAATAGCATAAACCAAAAGTAGACTAACAATGTCATTCTTAAAAAGAAGCATAAGTTCTAGAAGCATAAGTTCCAACGGTCTAGAAAAGCGTAAGTTTCATTCTTATATAATCTTTAGGTAAAAGCTTGGGACATCAATCTTCGTTCTTGATGATTGTCGTGTCTTCGGAGATAATATCTTTGAAGCTTTTCGTTTTTCCATAGACAACACTTTTGGCGTTGGTTTATGTTGTCTTTTGGGACGAACGACATCAACATTTTCAACGATATTTTTTTTATTTCATTTTTCGTGTTTGTACCATTGCTTTTATCTGAAAAAAATTATTTCATATATTAGTAGTATATCAGAAAACATATATTAGAGGTAATATGTTCGAAATAATTGGTAGATATCATAGTTATATCAGAAGTAAATCAATTTCATATCATATGTACGTATATCAAACATATATCACATATATATCAAGAGTATATATGTTAATCATAGTTATATCAGAAGTAAATCAATAGTATATCAGAAGTCAATCAGTTCTATATCACCTATAGTAGTAGATATCATAGTTATGTCAGAAGTAAATCAATTTCATATCATATGTATATAAAACATATATCACATATATATCAGGAGTATATATCATAAGTAAATCAATAGTATATCAGTTCTATATTACCTATAGTAGTATATATCATAGTTATATCAGAAGTAAATCAATTTCATATCAGATATATATGAAACATATATCACATATATATCAGGAGTAGTATATCTGTCAATCATAGTTATATCATAAGTAAATCAATAGTATATCATAAGTCAATCAATTCTACGTCACCTATAATAGTAGATATCATAGTTATATCAGAAGTAAATCAATTTCATACCATATGTATATCAAACATATATCACATATATACCAGGAGTATATCTGTCAATCATTAGTATATCAGAAGTCAATCAGAATTAGTAATTTATTGTTAGTTCGGGCATGCAGGTTATATTTGTAATTTAGAACGTGGGCCTCCGTTTTTTTGCAAAAAAAATGCTATATTAAAAATACTCAAACATTGTTGCTATTTTGCTTATTTTCCTAATTTTTTTTTTGTCATATCTCAAGTTGCCCCATTGTAATAATTGTCACCCATTTGGAATTTAATATATATCGGACAAATTATTTCATTATATATGTGACAGTGCTGGTAGAGATAGCTATACTTTGTATTGCAAAATATTCATTTTATTGATTTCATGATGATGGTACGTGGTTTGACGATTTTGATGCAAAATCTTATCCTGGGACAAGATTTGATCCCTGCTACTAAAAAGTCAAGTATTTTCCGGATCAACACAACATAGAAAAGTTCGACCTTTAGTAATGAATGACATTGAAGTAGTGACTCACAAGGCATAGAAAAGTCGTGCCTTTTTTAAGTTAATGAATGGCAATGGCATTGAAGTCATTGGTTCCAGTTTCGCTTTCCAAATTTAAAGCTAAACAGTGATGGATTCTATTAGCTTATACTAGTCTAGTCAAATGGTTTCTAGCATAAACTCAAATCAACTCTTTTAAATGCCAATTACCTAGTTTAACTTAAACTTTCCTTGCTTGCACTTCTAGTAACCCAAAATTTATATAATATGAAATTAGATTTGTGTTTTGATTATATACAAAAGATTGAAAATTATAGGAGCCTAAATTACAGAAGCCTACGTCATAATGATGTTAATATATAGACTATGCAACCATTTAACTGAGAAGTTTCTCAATTGTTAAAGGGAGAAACAGACGTTTGCTAACATATATGTCACATCTTGTCCCTTGAGTTGTTTACAAGTGGTGGAAAAAAAGCCATCTTTTACACCCTTCATATCTCAGTTTGAACTTTGAATAACTCTCCTAAGCAATCTTTAATTTGAAGGCTTTTGCAGGTCTGAGAAACCACAATATCCGATTTCCATTTCCCAACCTGAAAATTAAACCATGGCTGAAGGAGTTCTCTTCCATGTAGCTGGCGAGATCTTGATGAAGCTAGGCTCTATAGCTTCCCAACGGCTTGGAATGGTGCGGGGAGTGGAGAATGATCTTACCAAACTCACCAGCACTGTTTCGGTCATTAAGAACGTACTTCTTGATGCAGAGGAGCACTGTCAAACTAAAACTGATCACACTCTACAGGATTGGCTCCAAAAGCTGGAAGAAGCTCTTTACGACGCGGAGGATGTGCTTGATGAACTCTCCAGTGAGACTCTCCATCGAGAAGTCGTGACTAAAGGAAAAAATGCAAAGCAAGTAAGGATCTTCTTCTCCGGATCTAACCAGATTGCATTTAATTATAGGGTGGCTCGTAATATAAAGAAAATTTGGGAGAGGCTAGATGCTATTGATGCTGAAAGAAAACAATTTAATTTGACTGAAAACTGTCAACAAAGGACTCTATATGGTTCGTTTGATCAAATCATGATGGGAAGAAAAGAAACTTGCTCTTTTCCAAATGTAGAGGAAGTGATTGGAAGGGATTATGATAAGAAAAAATTAAAGGACCTTTTATTGGATATAAATATGAATGTCAGGCACAATGTTTCATTCATTGTAATAGCTGGAATGGGCGGGATAGGCAAGACGACTTTGGCTAAATCTCTCTACCATGATAGAGAGGTATCAGAATGTTTTGATTCAACAATATGGATTTGGATTTCTGATCAATTTGAGGTTAGAGTAGTAGTGGAAAAAATAATAGAATCGGCAACCAAAAGGAAACCTAATGTTGAAGGAATGGAAGCTTTAAACAGTGAGCTTCAAGAAGTGATTGGAGGAAAGAAGTACCTGTTAGTTATGGATGACGTATGGAAGGAAACTGAAGAGAAATGGCATGAGTTGAAACCTTTGTTAATGGGTGGTGCAAGTGGGAGTAAGATTTTGATCACAAAGCGTGATAGTAAAGTAGCTACAGAAATTGAAAGCATGACTTCTTTGTTCACTTTAAAAGGCTTACAAGAGAGTAATTCTTGGTCATTGTTTAGGAAAGTGGCATTTAAAGAAGCCAAAGATCCTGCAAATTCAAACTTGATAAAGTTGGGAAAGGAGATTTTAGCGAAATGTGGAGGTGTCCCTCTCGTAATAAGACACATAGGACGCTTGTTATACTCTAAGACTTCAGAAGAAGAGTGGATGTCCTTCAAGAATAACGAACTTTTGAAAGTCATTCAACAAACTGATAAAAACGATGGTTTGACACCTATATTAAACTTGAGCTATAACCATCTCCCACCAAATTTGAAGCAATGTTTTGCTTATCTATCCCTATTTCCCAAAGGGACGAGGTTAGAGATAAAAGATTTGATTAGACAATGGATGGCTCACGGTTTTATAGAATCATCAAATGGAACTGCTAATTCCATGGAAGAGGTAGGAAAGAGCTATTTCAAGGAATTATGCTGGAGGTTCTTTTTTGAAAATTCGAGTGACGAGTGTAACTTCGACGACGATGTTGATATGCATGATGTGATGCGTGAAGTTGCGATGAATGTAGCAGGAGAGAAATATGTACATGGAAATCTCAATTGTGATTTTGTTGTCAGCGAAAAAACTCGACATATTTTATTTGACAGTAAAATAAAATTATGGCAGGATGTTCTATTGAAATTACAGAAGGCAAAAGGATTAAGAACCTTCCTATTTTTATCATATTTTCCATTTAAAAATAGGCTTGAGGACAATATTGAAGCTGTTTTGGAGGAACTATGTTCCAGTTTTCCACGTTTGCGAGTACTGGGTCTCAATCACTCAAAAATTCATGTGGTGCCAAATTCTATAAAAAATTTGAGACATCTTCGATATCTAAATCTCTCAAGAAATTACATGGAATCACTCCCAACTTCTATTACTAAACTGCAAAATTTGCAAAGTCTAGATCTAAAGGATTGCTATAAGCTAAATGAACTGCCAAGGGACACCAGCAATCTTGTTAATCTTAGGCATCTTGTTTTACCTGATCATTTAGATACACCACTCCATATGCTAGAAGGGATGAGGAAGTTGAGTTGTCTACGGACACTAGGTTATTTTGTGTTGGATTGCAAAAGGTCCAATATGCAAAGTGAATTGAATGTGCCGAACTATTTTAATGGAAGGTTAAAAATCGTAGGATTGGAGCAGTTGAGGCGTACTCCATCCAAAGTCGGCTTAGTTAACCTGAAAGACATTCAAGGCTTGCGAGATTTGAAACTGGTATGGAAACTGAGCGGCCGAGATGATGATGAAGGCGAAGGTAAGGGTGATGAAAGAGTTATGGAAGGCCTACAACCACAATCAAATGTTGAATCCTTGCGCATTGAAGGGTACAGTGGAGTAGGATTACCCAATTGGGTCTCCACCTCGCTCTCCAACTTAACCAAAATTGCAATTTGTAATTGCCACAGAGTGCAACATCTACCTCAGTTGGCCCACCTTCAGACTCTCAAAGGTATATTTTTAGAGGACATGAGATCTCTCAAATTCGTAGACAAGAATGAGCCAGGCTTGTTGTGTTTTCCATCTCTCGTGAGTCTACGGTTGAAAAACATGGGTAATTTGGAAGGATGGTGGGAATCAAGAGTAGTAGGAGAAACTCTTCCCATTTTTCCTGAGCTTCAATACCTACGTATCCAGCACTGTCCCAAGTTAAGTCTCATGCCCAAGATAGCTTCCAGTACTCTAGACTCTTTTTTTTTATGTGATGTTGGTGTTCAAGTGGTGACTGCAATAGGTCCATTGTGGAATTTTGAGGTTGTAATACTCCAAGAAATTAAGGATCTCAAAGATCTAGAAATGGAATCTCATCAAAACCGAAACCAAGACCTGGGTTCTTCTTCTTTGTCAATGTCCTCGAGGTCGCCTACACGACTTCGATTTCTGACAATAGAGAAATGCTCCAATTTGATGAGTTTACCAGAATGGATTGGCACCATCACTTCGCTTTGGAAAGTGACCATTATAGACTGTCCGAAATTAAAATCATTACTGGAGGGAATGCGGCAACTCAAATCTTTGAAATACCTGACCATAAAGGGGTGCCCAGAGCTGGAAGAAAGATGCAAGGAAGGAGGAGAGGATTGGCCTAACATTGCGCACATCCCCATTCTATGTTTTTCAGGTATATTCTTCACAAATAACTAACAATTCTTATCATTCATATTTTATACCAATCTCTTATCCACGCTTGACACTTTAGCTACCGGTATATTATATTCTTCACACTCAATCCCCTTTCCTTCCTATCTCTATATTATATTCCCTCTATTAACTATATATATTTGGTAATTTAAATACCATTCTCTTTCATCTACTTTTGTTGGTAATTTAAAAAAAAAAGGATTAATATATGTTTTAGTCCATAATTTCCGAGTATAAAAAATTACCATTTTTCAATTTAGTGAATTGACATAAATTTAGAAGAAAAAGTTTATTTAAGAGAAAGAAAACTTTAATGAGGTGAACTCTTTTCTCCTATAAATTTTTTGTCAATTTACTAAAAAGTATTATATCATGTAAGTTATCATCAACCAAATTCTGTATCCACCAATGATGATGGATGAAATAGAAAAATGTTAAAAACATAAGGGAAACTTTCCAATTATAGAAACTAAATTATAAAAGACTAAAATATATATTTAGCCCAATCTTAATTTCATCGGTATGTTGTAGTTAAATGTTTTAAAAAAATTTCTCTACAACTACTAAATATATATTCACAATTTAATTTCCTGTATAACACATGTTTTTAGACTTAACGAATAGATGATAGTCTAGCGTTTAATGCGACGATAAAATTGAAAATTTTTAAGATATTGATGAAAGATTGAATTAAGATACGGTATTAAATTTATAGGAACGAAAAATGGTAATTTAACCTGTTTTGAATAATACTACCTACTTGTTTTATTAACAATATTGATATGCTTTAATTTTAATTGTGTGATGAAGAGGAAGGAGCAGTAGAGGCAGTAGAAACAGCAGAAATAGCAGAGAGTGGGATATGGAGGAAAATGAAAGATTTCATACCCAATATACGTTCCTCTTTGACTTGTGGGTATGAACATTCTCTCAACTATAAACCTACACTCTGATGTCTTGGATTTTGAATGGTTTTTTATTTTGAGTTTTGTTATATTTAAGATGCTTTCGAAGTCTAATTTACAAAAATGGCTCGAGTATCATGTTATTAATGTTGATAGTTTTTATTCATGAGAAACTTTTTTTTACTTCTCAGAGGACAAATTCTTTGAATGATAGATTATATCTCCTATTGTTCATGACTACTTAGGTAAGGTGGTGTTAGCTCATAAATCTTATATCCATATAATTGATATGATAGGAACTAAACATAATTGAAAACTCTAGAATTAAAATCAATATCTTAAGTATCAAAGGATCAATGTGAAAGCTAAGTAAAATAATTTGAAGGACGAGGGGCATACCTTGAAAGAGACCTAAATAGAAATTAGAAGAGATATATTAAAGTTGAGGGGTAATTATTTTAAACCTCTAAGATTGAGAAACCCAAATTAAAAATTAATTATGAAGCTGCATTTTTATGTTGAATTGAATCAGTCTTATTCCCTGGTTTGAGAAATTTCTTTATCAGGTGCTGACATATGCATGGAAGCAGTGGGAAAAGATTGTACATATTTATTCAGTATCCTTGAATTTCTGTTGTGAAAAAAGTGAATTCTACGTATGATTTATTTTACATGCAAATTTCATCAATCATCTATCCGATAGATTTCGAATTGGTGCCAAAAATTTATCCTTAAACAACATTTAGACAAATACCAGCTGGCTGGGGTGATGAATGCTGAATTTTTGCTGTTGGCACTTTGGATGATAGTCACTGAAGAGCAGCAACATGATTTCAACAAGTACGAAGATGTCCTTATTTTGGGACATAGGAACCTTAATTTCATCTATGATTGTTGTATGTTTATTGTTGTATAACATAACATGTAGTTTTCACCATGTCTATTTGTTATCTGAATGTATCCTCTTCATATTTTAAAGAATATTAATTCTGGAATCATCATATTACTACGTATATATTACAGGGGAGTATTACATGTCTAGAGATTGGGAATCTAACTCTGTTCTTCTTCTTTGGGTATCCCTCACATGTCCTTGCCTATTAAATGCTTCAATTTGATGAGTTTATCTGAATAGATTGGCACCCTCACTTCGTTTAAGGAGCTGGTGATTATTGAATGTCCGAAATTAAATTCAGTACCAGAGGGAATGCAGCAACTCAAATCTTTGAAATACCTTCACATAAAGGGGTGCCTAGAACTCCAAAAAAGATGCAAGCAGGGAGGAGAGGATTAGCTTAAGATTGCACACATCCACCATACATACTAACACGGCACAGACTTGTACAGGTATTCCTCACACAATCCCTTCCCTTCATTTCTTTGTTATATATGTTAATGTTGTGTGAAATCTGAATTTGTTGCTAATTTCTACTATTTTGTTTGTTTGATGTGTGATTCCTCCAAGCTTGGGAAGAGTACACCTATTCCATCTGGAAAAGGATCCATAAAAAAGCAACGGAATTTTAGGGTTATGTCAGGAAGCTCCATGGAAACAGCAGCTAATGTTGTTCCCAGTTTGAACTATGTGCAGAACGGCAAACATGTAATGGAGCCACAACTATGAAGATGTGATAGAACTACAACCGGTGTTTCCACAAGGTGGTTAGTGTAGCAAGTGATCTATCCAGAAGTGTTGGATAGAATCGGGCTCCCATTCCCAACCGAAAGTATATGAGTTGCATGACTATTCGAGTCAAGATACAAGTGGCACTTTGTTCGAGAGGAGGATTGTTAGGATTGCAAGATATGCGGACAAAGTCTCACATTGGCTAGAGATGGGGTGATCCATTATAAGAGAAGACAATTATCTCTATTGGTGTGAAGCCCTTTGGGTGAAATCAAAAATAAAACCGTAAGGGTTATGCCTAAAGCGGACAATATCATACAATTGTGGAGATACTTGGGGTATGAGAGATACAGTTGTCCTCGACAAATAGCACATGAATTCTCATAAGGAACCTTTTTCGAAGAACTGGACAGTTTTGTTAGAATAAAACTTGCAGAAGCCAAAATGTTCCTAGCACTGCTGATTATGCTAGAAGGGAAGCAGAAGATTTGAAGCCAACTTCAATTATTTTTCCCTTTTCTAATCTTTTAAATGTATGATTGTTATTTGATTGAGCCCTGAATGGACATGGATGGTAACAAGCAAAGCTGCTATGATATAATTGCAGAAGAAAGTGAAATTTGAACAATCACTATGAATATACTCTTCTTTTATATTAATCTTTAAACTCTGTTTCAGGCATCAAAGGTTACCATCACCAGCTGAACTGCTACATGGTAAAGGGTTAACTCTAGAATGCTTAGACATGATCTTATGATTTATGTTATTGTTGCCTCTGCTTTTCTAAGCAACAAAATTACATTGTTAATAGAAAAGTTGTAAAATATGACTACTAATCACCAAGTAAAAAGCCACACATGTACATAATCTGACATATACTCTTCTTGAGGTCATAAGTTTAAATCTCTTGTATCCTATCTTTATTGTACTTAAAAAAATACTCAAATACCTATTTTAGCCTCAATATTTTTAGCTTTAATTCATTTTGGACCTTGTACTCCTGAAACGTCCGTTTTGGTCCCTATCCTTCCTAATTTTGTTCAATTTAGTCTCTACCCTTTCAAAAAGTGCATTTTGATCGGTGTATTTTTAAAAGTCACTATTTTGGTCTCTTCATTTTCATTTTTACCTTATTTCTTTCGATCATAATTTTGGCACGATACTTCACTCACTAAATTTCTTAAAATATATTCATATATTTGTATTAAAGAATTTCAATAAGTATAAAATTTGTGTTAAATTTTTTACAGATAAGGACTAAATTAGTCACTTTTTTGAAGTGGAGAGACCAAAAGTATAGGAGGTTTTTAGTTTGCCCTTTCAATTACTTTCAAGATTTTGATAGGATTCTGCCCCTTGCCCCTTCTCGTTTGTATAACTTTTTGGTGACAGTTGAAAGACATCACTTCCATTAATAGCAAACAGTCGATAATCTTTACTACTACTAATATTTCTCAGATTTCCTAAGCAATTTTTCATCAGCTCCATCCCCTCTCCTTCAAAAGGCACTGTTTTTTTTTTTTTACCAAGGATTTTCTAGTCATATTGAGCTGTTCTCAACTGCAATCCTTCATGTAGTAGGTCATTTTTAAGAACAAAAGAGCAAGCTGATTGAATTTGAAAAAGACGAGGCTGACATAAATCATAATATCATCTCCAAGCATTCTACTTTCTAGAGTGGACCGTTTACCATGTAGCAGTTCAAATGGTGATTAGCATCAAAATGGCAGCTCAGCTTTTGATGCCTGAAACATAGCTGAAAGTTTTAACATAAAAACTAGAGTGTATTCACAGTGATTGTTCAAATCTCATTTGCTTTTTTACCATCCATATCCATTCAGGGGTCAATCAAATAACAATCGTACATTCAAAAGATCAAAAAAGGGAAAAATAATTGAAGTTGGTTTTGTTTAACCACAACAGGGTACCTCCTCTTCATTCCATAAAGAGAAAATGACTTGCACTTCAAGTTGGTTTTGTTGCAATAATTGAAATTGCATGGTGGGGAAAGTCTGTACACAATTGAATTATATATATATATATCCCCTTACCTGTGCCTATTGTCATCAGCATGAATAAATTTGTCACCGAATTTCTAAAAGTCAATAATGAAGTTAAAGATCTAACCTTAACATCCTAATGAAACCACTCTGATATCCTTGGATAACTCATGTTAAGCTCATAATTTTTTTCATTTTTCTAATATCATGGTGTCCAGCCAATATGCATGTACCAACTAATCTTACAGATACATGGCTACCACCAACTAATCTTACAGATACATGGCTACCATGATTTGAACTGATTCCTCCCTCCAGGAGTTTTACAATTTTTATCTATCCTTATTTCAATTTTTATCTATCCTTATTGACCACTAAGCCAACCTATGACGCTCATAATTTGTAAAAAAATAAGATGATAAGAACAATATAATAAAAATTTCAGACCTCTCTATCCTTGTTGCAAGATGGCTTTGCAGCAAAATGTCATAGCTTTGAGGTCGAGCGCTCGGGTGTATATCACCTGTTACAAGATGATACATCTCTGCTTCAAATAAGAAAAGAGATGTACATGAGAAGTGTGGTGTAAGTAATATAAGGGCACAGAACATAACAGAAACATGAATACTACCCTCATGCATATTGAAATGCCTCAACTAATTGAAAATTCTACCACATATTGCAAGTTTTCGCCTGATACAGGAGGGTAGTCCATCTCGGGAGGAGATAAAATCGACCACCTTGACATCAATAGAAGTCTCCAAAGTTCATGTTCATATTTGGACGGTCAGCTCCAGAACAATGCTTGAAAGAAAATTAAGGTTACAAGTGATGAAAACCCGATTAAAAATTCTCTCGGATTGCTTTTTCATAGATGGAAGTGTTTATACACGAACAAATGCTGTTGAAGTCGCTGTACAGACTTTAGTTAGCAGCACAAAAATAAAGGGAGGAAAAAAGAACTTGGAAGGTAAAAGTAAAACCTAAAAGAACTACTACGACAGACTGAAAATATATAAGCCTATAAATGTTAAGTACTTCCCAACTACCGAGACTAGAAGAGATAACAATGCTGAAAAAATCCCAGTTGAAACTACAACTCAGTACTCATCACACTGGCAGGTTCCGTTTTGTAGCTTCCATTTTCAAAAGAAGATCTTTAATGTCTGCCTCCATCCTTACTTTCAAGCTAGAGTATTCACGATGAGCTCTTTCTAGAGCCTGGAGTTCCTCAATTTTCTGTTTGCGCATATCCTCGGCCTCAGTCAAACGCAACTTGGTAATTCTACTTGTGTACTCTTCATCTATTTTTTTGTTCTTTGCAATAGCAATGCGCTTTAAACCTTCTGCTTCCCTTCTAGCATCATCCGCTCGTGCTTGGAACATTTTGGCTTCTGCAAGTTTTATTCGAACAATACTATCCAATTCTTCGAAAAGAGGTTCCTTACGAGAATTTATGTGCATATCTGGCTCCATTATCCGTTTGTCATTCCGCTCGTAATTCAAACTAGGGTGAGCATTAGCTGCTCTTTCCATTTGAGGGACTTTTTCAGAATATACGGATTTCAGCCAGGGAGCTTCCTGACATGACCCTGAAATTCCGTTGCTGTTTTTTGATGGATCCTTTCCGGATGGAACTGGTGTCTTGCCAAGCTTGGAAGAATCAGCATCTGTAATCACACATCAAACAACAAAATGGTAGCAATTAGCAACATTCCGATTCACACCAAATTAAATATGCAAAATTCCCAAATTGCCCCTAAATACTACTATAACAGGCAAAGATAGTTCCAAATTTCCAATACTAAGCCACGACAATAGAGAAGTTGTTTTAGGCACTAATAATTCATCTCAAGAAATAATAGCTAATTAAACTCGTCAACTCTCACAGAACATTCCTGCAAAAGAGCAGTCCCACAATGAAAATCCAAAAGCCAGACTGCTAAATAAAAAGCTGAATACACAGAAGTCATAGAACAGTCAAATCGAAAGGAGACGTGGCATGCATTTCCATAATGGTATGTCCCAATATTTCTCTCACAATAAAAACCATTTTGATTTGCTAAGAGACCTATCATCTCCAAGAAATTCTGGCAAACAAAATAAAGGAGGGATTTGACAATTGCAAGAAGTGGTCTCACAAAATTCCTTGTGGAACAATGGCAAGAAAAGTTGAGGAATATTAGACTTATTGGCATAACATGAAAAACGTGAATTTAGCTCA
Organism: Momordica charantia; assembly: GCF_001995035.1. The sequence continues at coordinate 2,137,995 of NW_019104489.1, forward strand.
CCAGAAATGAAAGCCATAATACGAGAGTACACCTCAGGAAGATTAGACTTATTGGCTAATCTTTCCAGCATATGGTCAGCAAGTTCGTGAAGTTGTTTCCCTCTCAAGTCCTGGCTGGCAGAAAAAATTCTCTTAACATATTCAAGTTCCCTGGAGAGAGTTTCAGCCGTCCAATCTTTAGCAAAATTTTGAAAAACTTCCTTCACAAAGCCAAACATCTCTGAAGGGTGATCACAGGCAACACAATGAAACTGCATTTCAGTTGCTCCTTGGTCTCCAGTCGCACTAGGACCATTTCTAATATAAGATTCACGTAAGGCACAGTCCACATGGCACCAGTGAAGACAAACATCACAGCCAACCCAACTACATGTATTA
>NW_019104489.1:2139077-2161103 GCF_001995035.1 Momordica charantia
CCTCACATGAATGACGACCCAGAACGGTTTGAATGTTTGAAATACCATGTGATGATTGAGATTGTTGAAGGCAGCCATTGCCATTCATCAAAATTCTTTGATATAAGGGAAGTTCCTTGGACTTGGACTCGTTCTGTGACTGACCCAGCCAAGCTCCTTGAGAAGCCTGGTCAATTCCCTGGAATATTGGGCGACTTCCAACAGATTGTTCAAAGTTGTCCATTGAATTCTGATTCAAAGAACAGCTTGGGTTATGAAAGAAAGAGTGAGACCCTGAGAAAGACATTGATGGAGCAAATCCATCTGAATTAGTGCAAAATGTGTTACTCAGGGACTGGACACTTCTTCCTCGACTAGGGGAACCAGATGCTGGAACTGAATCGCCAGTGGCACCGATAGGTAACAGAACATTTGGTAAGCTTAGAGAAAGATCGAGAGGCTCTAGTGTAAGCTTTCCGTCTCTTTGCCTACTATCACCAGATTCATCCACTTTCTCGAGTTTCCTCACTGGAGATCTTGTGAACAACTCAAACCCCCTGGTACTTGGCCCTTCCATATCATGGTCCCTACAAATGTCAGTAGCTTCCAGTTCTCTATCAGTCCATGCTCCATCTTCTGCAGAATATGCGGCATGGGAGGTCGAAGGACTAACAGCCACACTTTTACCTTTATCTCTAAAATTTTGAGTCAGTGCCTCAGTAATTTTTGTTGCCCCTCCGTCTGACGCTTCTTTTACTACCTCTTTATCTGGTACATCAAGATCCCCAGTCTTCATTTCTAGATCATTGCCCTTGTTTTCTTTGCATTTCTCATCCAACTGAACTGAAATCTCCACAGAGTTCTTGTCATCCACCCCATTACATTGTTCTCTGTCACCAACTAAACTGTCTTCCAACCTGTCTACTACATCAGCGACAACATCTAGTTCATCCTTGGTACAACTCCTCAAATCAACCGATCCATTCTGACCTTCTGATAAATCAACATCATCACAGCAAGCTTCTTTCGCTTCAGTCGCATCCATGCCCTTATCCAGCATTTCAGCCTCTGCTACAACACTATCTTTCTGATCTTGAACTTTATTCTCAGTTTCGACCTCCCTCTGATCATTATCAGACTCCAAATGCTTCTCTGCTGCCATTTTATCTTCATTCTCAGGAGATGATTCAGCTTCACATCCTGTTTCAGATTTGGGTTCGGGTTCGGGTTCAAGTTTAGGTTCAGCTTGAGGAGCAAGTGCAGGTTCGGACTCAGGATCAGGTTCTAATTCTCCTTCCTCCATTTCACTGTTATCCCCACTTTCAACCTGCAAGTCGTCCCCCTTCTTCACCTCCACACTCTTCGATTGCTCACTCTCTGAGTCCTTCGACCATGTTGGTGACTTCGACTTTGATTCCTGTGGTCTCACACCCTTTGAAACCAGACTAGGTGAGGCTCTCAACTTAGACTGCTCACTACTTGAATCTTTAGACTGAGACGGCGATTTCACATCCCTCAATCCCTTGGGAGAATTCCTCGCACTCCCTCTCTCTTCCAATCCCCCAACACCACCACCTCTGCTTCTTACTCCCTCATCGACATCTTTATTCCAACTCCCAAATCTCCTCCACGAAGATACACTGCCTTCTCTCCTTGACCTGTCCCGCTCTGATCGAAATCCTTTAGGGTACTCCCTTCGCGACCCAGAGTAGCTCTCCGACCTATGAAGTGCAATACGATCTCCTCCACCGCCACCTCCACTACTACCAGAATAACCCCTACTCTCTCCGCTCTCTCGAAACCGATCAAACCCTTTTCGCCGATCAAAGCCCTCAAAATCATGATCTGGTCGCTTCCGCACTAGCCTCAAACCCTCCCGATCCTCATCCACCGATCGATCCCTATAATACCGAGCAGACGAAGACGACAGGTTCTTCCGTATAGGCTCGGATTTGTGGTAGAAGACTCGGTGAGAAGACGATGTCCGGCTCAATACAGGGTCCTTCCCGGGATTTTTCTCCGCGTACGAATCGAGATCGTCGCACGACTTCAACCTCTTCATTACGAAATAAACGAACTACGAAATCAAACAACAACAAACAGGAAAAATAAATCCCACAAAACACGAGATTACGCAACAAAACTTCTAAACCTCCGCCGATTACCCATATCGAATTTTCACAGAAATGTGTCGATAGCTAGGGCTTTTGGGGAACCCTAGCTTCAAAACCCAAGAGGCACAAACGCGATACCCAGAACAGGAGGAGAATACAATCATAGAAGTAGTCACCGGAAAAGGGTGGAGAAACCCAAGGCGGCGGTGGGTGGGGAAGATTGACCGGCGACGGCACCGGTGGATTTGAGAAGGGACAAAATGGGAAAACGGGAAAAAGGAGAATTCATCGGGTTTAAAGCTCAGTCCAAGTAGTCAACGCAGTATAAGAAGGCGAGAGAGAGAGAGAGAGTTTGATACGCAAAGTTCTTCAAAATTTGCAAATATTTTAGTGTGTGAAAATGGGACTGTTCTTCAACTTCTTCTCTGCTTCGCCTCGCGAATAGAAAAATCGGGAGAGAGAGAGAGAGAGAGAGAACTGCACTCTCTAATAAATCAACATCAAAGAACAACCGGTGGCTGAAATATTGGATTTTTTTTTATACTAAAATTTGGTCCTCGGCCACAACTTTAATAATTCTGTTTATTTATACATTATATTTAAAAAGATTTTAGGTAAACGGGTTAAATATTTTGGTTCATTTCTCTTTCTTATATTTACCCCCTTGATTCGTTTGGTTCATTTTGATCTTACTCTCGAAAAGTTAGTTTTAGTTTCTTCCTTTTTCATTTTTGTCTCATTTATTTATTTCGAGACCAATTTTAGTATTCTTATTTTTTTTGTTTCTTATTTCGTGTTTTTAATAAGAAAAAATAGAATTGCATGATCTTTACTATAGCAATCTCTACATCCTTTTTCGATTCACACATTTATGTTTTGAAACAAATTGAAATTGAAAATAAGAAACAAAAAACTTGATTTTTCTATACTCAAGGCTAAACTACGCAGAAGGAATACACAAAACAAGAGAGGGTTGCACTCGGCAAAAGTCTCAAAACTCTTGAAATTCTTTCAATGAAGACTCGAAATTCGTTCAACAATAATAGTTCTATCTTCAAAATACTACGAGGGGGCCTATTTATAGATTAAGATCATCCGTGAAAAAAATAAATAAAATAAAATCCTAAAACTAAAGGAATTAAAATAATTATAAGACAATTCTTCCCTAATCCGGAAAAAAACTCCCCAAAAACTACTTCAAGAATAAAGGAGAATATAAGACAGTATCCTAGAACAAAATAAAAACAACAAAATCCTAAGGCAAGTCTTCAAACTGTTATGTTTTTTTTCACAGAATCCTCGTACTTGTAAATAACCCTAAAGATAAAGGTTTAGTTCATTGTGTCTTCATTCTTCTATTCTTAATACTTGGTTTGATTAGTTTCTTAATTTGTCGTGTGATTGCTGGAATTTCGAATACTACACAAACAAATAAGGAAGAAGTTTCCTTCAGTGTGAGGGCCAACCCTTGGGCACAAGTAAAGGACCCATGGCTAGGGCTTCTTCTTGGATGAAAAGTGAAGTGCGGCAGCTGGACAGGCGTGGGCAGTAGGTGGGGCGTGGCGTGGTGCGCGCTAGGGCGATTCATCGCGGTTGGAGTAGTAGGTATGCTCGTGGGCGTTGGGTGTACGTATAGGCAGACGCAGGTGTGCGGTAGGGTCATTAGCTTTACTTGCCATATGACTCAGGACGTGGCGGTCGTTGCAAAACCTTGGACGTTTGCAGATCTTGGTGATAGTAGCAAATATTCCAATAAGAACTTTGAAAGTCGAAAATGGGAAAAGTTCTATGTGAATGGCACTTGCACATGGATTAGTGGAGAAGCCCGTCTGATAGAACAGACGACAAGTGTCTCACCGATCTCCTTCTTAGTACTTTGATAAAAGTTACTCAAAATGGATCCTATCATCTTGATTTGTTTCAATTTAATTCTAAATAGTTTTCAAATTTTTAATTTGGCTAATGTGATTTTAGAATTTTCAATTGTATTCCTATAATTTTACTAAATCTCTCGATATGACTCATTATTATTTAAATGACAGTCGTTTTCTTATCTMTTTTTCTTTCTTGATTAAATGACGTCCAAGAGATAATTGTATGTTAAGATCTTAATGGTAGATCAACGCAAATATGACTCGACTATTTAATGCATTACTTTCCTATGAGAGGTTTGAATTTGTCACCCTCTTATTGTACTAAACAAAAGTTTAATGACGATTGGTAAGATTTATCTAAATTATGATAAACTAAATTGATACTCATTACAAATCGACTGTAATATTAATTTACTAACTTCTCTAGAAGTATTAATTTGGATTATATATAGTTTGTGTCATAAACATTTGTGAAATGTCAAATTAATAGATACCAGTTGATTTGTCACAGCATTATGTTGGAATGTGTGAGTATATATATAATAAAGAAGGTCATACCACACTTTATTGAATTAGTATAAGGTTTTTATTTCCCTGCTGCCGCTATATGAAATTTAGTGAAAATTAAAAGATTGAAATTGAGATCTTAAAAGTTCAAAGGTCAAAATAGAAATTGGGTAAAAATTTAGATCTGATTTGATAACCCTTTCATTTTCTTTGTTTTCTTTTTTTTAAAATATTTTAGTTTGGAAACATTAATTTCACAATATGTTTCTTTGTTTTGTTATATAGTTTTTATAAATAATTTAAGAAGTTATGTCAAAATTATAAAACAAAAAAAATTCAAAAGCTTATTTTTATTTTTGAAATTTGACTCAGAATTTAAATAGGTTTCAAAATAGGTGAAAAACTTACCAATAAAACTATATGAAAACAGGCATAATTTTTTAAAATATAAAAATAAAAATGAAATAGTTATCCAACGGTATTTAAGTGATTCAAATCAAAATTTCAAAAACTAATGACTAAAACAAATAATTTAACCAAAGTTGAGGGACAAAACTACATCTTCCCCTATACATTTCACTTGTTTTATGATCCTTTTACATACATTGATTTTTATTTTTTTTCAATGTGTTATTGAGAGAGGAAAAAAAAGTGTCTAATGAATAGTTTATGTATTTTCAGCTTTCACTAATTGAATAGAATAATAGGTCACATGTGTTTATTTCTTATAGTACAATAATGTGTTAAATAACCTTATTATTGAATCATAATTTAACATGTTGTTGAATATAGTTGAATAATAACTAAAAAGTAATTTGAAAGAAAAATTAAAAAAAAAAACGCTTGCTATTTATGTAATTGTATTATTATATTTTATTATTTATTATAAATGTGTGTTTTCTACAGAGAGGCACGTGCATGTGAAATAAAATTATTTTTAAAAAAAAGTACAGTTCAAAATTTGGTAATCCCTCTTATTTTATCCAACTAGCCTTTTTTCTTTCTTTTGTCAAATTATGATTTAATAGAATACAGATGTTAGTAGTAGAAATTTGTTAAAAAAAAAACATGACTAAACTATTAGTTAAAAAATAGACAAATTAAAAGTTCAAATATTTTTAAAATTAAACTAAAAATTTAGAAAATTTATTAGACATTTTTTGAAAGTTTATGTACTATTTAAACTAATAATTTAATTTTTAAGATGAAATAAATACACTATTTAAAATTTTAGGATTAAATTTGTGACTTTAATATTTCATATTTCACATAAATAATTGTCACTGCTATGTGATTTGCCAGCCAAGATCCAATTTCGGGGAATACAAAAGGAACAGGAAAAAAGAAAAAAAAAACATTCCATCTGAGCCGTCCACGTGGCAAATCAAACGTCAGATGTAAGATTGTCAGAGTTTGCTTTGACGGATTGACGCTTTCTTGAATGTCGTCACGTCGCTGCTTTCTGCTCTGACAAAAAAATAATTTTTTTTTGACTTCTCAGTGGGAAATTCTTCATTTCTCATCTCGGCCGTTGGATTGACGTGGGCCTCACTTTCGTACAAGATCTGTTGCAGATCAAGCGCCACGTGTAGGGTAAAGGTGAGACCCATGGTCAAATGTCAGATGAGTTGATTAAGGGGAAAAAGGATTGGAAATTTTGTTTTGTTGTTTTCTTTTTTGAATGGCTTGGCCTCTTTTCCAAAGGTCAATGGACTATTCTTTTAGTTTTAACCATAAAAATATGATTTTTTTTTTGTATTAATGCTTAATTTTTTTGCTTGGAGTGTTCATGAGTTCTGTTCTGATATTTATGCATGTCAAGTGTCCATGAATTTGGTTGGAAATGTTTGTGTAGTCAAGTATTTGTAAATTAGGTTGAAATTAAGTTCAATTCCATTGTTCGAGTATCCAACTTCATTTTATTTAAATTATTGGAAAAAAATATATTTTTTATCATTAAATTTAAAAATAAATTTCTATTTGATTTTTGACAGTTTTATTTCTAACTTTTAAAAAGATACGTGAATGTTTTTTTTTTTTTTTTTGAAAACAAAAATACGTGAATGTTGATGTAGCATCGGTGAATCTCAAAATTATTTTAGTGAGATGATGAACCTAATCCCATACAAAAAGAAAATTGAAATTAAAATTAAAATTAAAAATATATATTCTTGATATTTGGCCAATAATCTAAACGACCTTTTAAAAACCTGATAAACAATATAAAGAAATTGTTCGTAATAGATTGAGTCTTTTACAAATTAAAATTTTGAGACAAATCAGTAATGCGTTTATTATCATTTTTAAATAACAATACTTTTTTTTTCAGTACAAACAATACATTTCAATTCAAACCTATACATGAATCAATAACAACATAAACCAAGAGAACGCCTCAAAACTTCAGTCTCTAGTACGTGTACTTAATTCATATCATTAGAAGCATTAACGAAACAACATGATACATTTATTCTATTAACCTATCAAACTATTTATCACATCATTTCCACTCTAAAATTTAACTAATATGCATGTCACACCAATTTGTCATCGATGGCACTAACATGACACTAAATAGAAGCATAATCTAAAGTTAAATAATGTAATTGAAACTTTCTAAATTTCAAATATCGACCCTATACCATGCTTGAACTAGATGAGCTAAAACTTATGAACTTAATTAAGAGAGGGGAATGAAAGGAGCCCTCACCTAAATAAACTACAGTTATAATCCTATAGTATTTATATATCACAAATGTTCCTTTTACAAATGGAACCTCCTTACTTACAAGCCCATTATCTGTACTTTTTACAAATGGACAGAGATGGCCATGGAATCCAAATTGCAGAAAGAAAACCCGTCTAAAAATCTATATCTACCATACATAATCCAGGGGCACCACCAATAACTGGTTTCAACAATCTGTGAGCATGCCAGCTGAAGCAACCAAAAAGAAGTACTATTTGATGAGCATCTCTCCAGCAAGAGAATGGCACGAATGGATTAAACGAATATGTACAAAAAAGATGGCAAGAACTTGCATTAATATGAGAAGATGGCCAATACATAAGGCAGAGCCAGGGAGCTTTCGCTTTCTCACCTTGAAATTTATAGCCAGTCATCATTATTACCATATGGCTCTAACAACCAGCTGCCTTTAGAAAGTTATCGTATGGGTTTGAGCATGGTAGTAGGTCGAAGAGGTGGGGATGAGTTTGGTACTCAATTGAACAAACCCTTGGAAGGATGTCCATGGACGAATTCCGGTACTTGGGAAAATCTGAGTCAACGAATGGGTTTCCGCTCTGCATTTCGATGAATTTTATAGTCAGATTTCACAGGAAAGGGATAGTTATAACAGCATGGGGACATAGCTTGTTAGTCTATGAACATAGGTAGATGTATGTACCAAAATACTCAGTGAGAGCATAGTAAGATCTCCGTTCCTATTAAGAATGCTTCAGTCTCAATTTTCTCTATATCCTTCGTGTTAAGCCTTTTTTTCCTTTTAAATAAATGGTTTACACAAGTCAAAGCAAGCATAGCTCAGTAATTGGCATATATCTCTAACCAAGAGGTTGTGAATTCGATCCCCACCACCACATGTTGTACTAAAAAAAATGGTTTCCACAAAAGTATTTTCTTTTAATGAGCACCCTACCGTGAGTTAACTCTTATTTTCTAATAACAAAGAAGCAAATTCTATGTTCTCTTACTTACTAGAGCAACATTCTTTTTCTATTTTTCTCCCCAGTGCAGAGTAACTCTAGGGGTTGTGGGTTTTTTCCTACCAATTGTGTTCTCCCAACACCATAGTTTTAAGTCTGATCAATAGTGGAGTATATGATAAAGAACATACCGTATTTACATTGAATTGAACGCGACGCCTTGAAGGTTCTTCCTTTAACTGATTGTTGTTGTCATTGTTGGAAGTTCTACCTGAACGTCGCCTTTCACTTGATTGAGAGCTCATAAAATTGGATATCTTATGCTGCTTTTCTTCTGAAAGGGCCTCGCAGTTACCAGCCATTTCCTTGTAGGGCATATTTGTCGGGAAGGAGCCTGATGATCTCCCTACTTGATTTGATATAGTGGAAACCTGTGTCACAGCTTGTTAATATGAAAGATACATCGATAGAACAATGGTGGTAGCTAATAACAAGCATTTTCATTGATTTATTCTGTCAGGATGAAGCAATCAAAAAAAGAAAAGGGTAGAGAAATCCCACTTATGCTTATACTTCTGCAGACACCAATCACTTGGAAAATTTTTGGAAGAAACTTAGAAATATATCAAATTAAGTATTAACTTCAACCAGCAATAATAAATCTCAAGAGCCTTCATGAAATAAATTTAAGAAAATTAAAATCAAGCCTTTTATCAGCATGCCCTTGATTCAAATAGGATAAAATACCACCAAACAATATTTGAAGACAAAAGAAGGATTGGCTTAAATGCTTTGAGCTAGCTAAGCTTAAAAGCATCTCAATTGTATTCGATATCACATTTTTCTAAGGATTACTCCTCTAATATCACATGTTCTTCACGGGATGCTTTTAACTTTTAATAGTTGTATTTTCTTTTATTTCATTCGGAATTTGTATCTTTGACCGTTTTTGTTCCTTTTCATTCATCAATGAAAAGTTCGTTTCTTATTTAAAAAAAAAAAAAAACACCTAGAATGGTGGTGTCACTCAAGCCTCAAATCAATTAATTTCTAGTTGAGCAAAAGTGTTCAATCCAATGACGTGGAGGGATAAGGGGATCCATGAAAAAATGATGTTTCCATCTTTTCATTATATGCTACAAATGGTATCCTAAGAGGTTTGTTGATTATTATATCTCCAGAGCATTTTTACTTTTCCCAATCAGTAAAAGTACATTCATATTTCCTCCTTCCTTTAACTTGAACATCTTGCATTTATAGTTGAATAGTAATTAGATCCTGAACGGTGAGAACCTATCTTGTGCTCACCATCATTAAATGTTTGACAACTAAGAGACAAAAATGGAAAAACAAAAAATTTTGTTAAAAATAATGAGCTGTCAATTTTTCAATGGTAATCAACGTAGAGACATGGACCCAAGTATTTTCCTTTGTAGTTTGTGTCTGCTCTAGTTTTCATTTACATTTGGGGAGAAGTTATAAAAACCAAAGTTGTGTTATCTCACACCTTATAGATCTATTTGAGTTCATGTGCATTTAATTACTTACCAACTCCAAAAGTTCATCAGCACTCATGAGAGTTGGACTTCCCAAGGTCTTATCATTTTGACTTTGAGGCTCCTCACATAAATTATCATTATCAGTTGAAAATAATGGATTAACCTGCCAACCACACCAAAATGTAAAGTGAAGTTCACCATTTGAAAATAGTTAAAAATATTAGACATGGAGATGAATGACGTTTAAGAAACCATGTCAGGAGTTCCGTCATTCTTAGGTCCACATTGATAAATTTCTCCTGGTGTGACAGAAAACTGAGTTCCCAACGGGCAAGCATCGTCTGGCAAAAAATCTTGAAGTAGTTGCTCTCTAATAGATGAGAGCTCGTTCTGCTTGAAAGATCACAAAAAGTAGCTAGTTACATTTACTAGAAATAGAAACTATAAAATTTATTGTGTGGTATACTGAAATAATGATTACTTCTGATATATTATCCAATGTCTGCAGAATTAGCTTGGCAAATGACTCTTTAGATTGGTTTTCACTCGTATCGACTGCTGAAAGTGATTTCACGGCATCTTCATTGTCTTCTTTTGATCCATAAACCCGTTTGGAACTGTCTTGTCCTAAACTAGCAACCTGTAACTTGCAATCTTCTACCAACTTTAGAAATGGATCAACCTGATAAAAGTAAAAATTCCCAGTAAGTTGAAGAACATTATTCGTGAAAGTTAAAATCTTCACTTTATAAATCAATATTTCTTGCCGTAGGACTAAAAAATTTTCCAAAGTAAGATCAAGAACCCAAAACATCCAGGAAAAAAAAAAAAAATCGAATCGGAAGGTAGACAAATTAGTACTACATATGAATCAGTGGCAACAAAATTTTTACACTTACTGTTTCACTAGTAAGGGCAGCTTTAGCACGAGGGACAAGAGGCATGATGTTGTAGGCTTTTGATGTGAAGATGATCATTGATGTTGCCAAAGTAAAAAGGGATCTACGATGTGATGGTTGCAATTGACCTGCAATTTTGTAAAATTCTCTTTTAGTTGCAGAGATGGACTCATATGACGACTATCGATGAAAAATGTCTTTCCAACCAAATACATTTGGAGTGTAAACTTCATCTTTACACTTTTTATAGCTAATCTGTAACAGGATAGTCAAACTCACCAAATTACTACAAAAACATTTTGTGTTTTCAAATCAAATAAATAATTTTCATTGGAACAAAAAAAACTCGGCTAGGTACTGACCAGGGCAGGCCGTCGAAATAAAAAGTAAAAGACTTTTTAGATGAAATAAAAGAGGTACTTTATTTTTATTTATTTATAAATATATATTTTTTGTAGTCTTTAATATATTGGTATTATTTATATATTAGGATTGGAGATGTCTCTTCTTTGAGCCCTTATTTTATCCCTTTATCTAATTTATCTAAATGGAATTGCTGATAAAAGTTTTTATCGATTTTACCTCTCCTCCACTCATATGTCGATTATATAAACCACATAATTTTTTTTATCAATGAAAGTAGAAACACCTGGTTTTTACAAAGATAAAGAAATGTCCATTATTTTAACAATAATGCCACATCTAATATGCATCTAATTTTTGAGTAGTCAATTTTCTAGATTCCATTTTTTTTTTCTTCTTCTTTTTGGATAAAAGACATTGTATTCAAAAATCATTAAAAAAGAGGACAACCCAAGGGCAGAGGGTGGAGATTACCCTCTCCAAATTCAGCTTTCCATAACTATCATATCGAGGGTATAATTACAACAAAGAAGCAGTGTGTCATACACTGATACAAAAGGAATCCTCTAACAATTTTTTATCTTCAAAAAGTCTCCTATTCCTTTCTCTCTGTGAGAGTCAAAAGCAAAATCTCAACTGCACAATTCCATATAATTTGAGCTTCACCCTTGATGAACGAACCACCAGAATTCTCCTCAATTTTGTACGGTAGGCAAAGATAAAGTCCATACCAAGGTCAAATAATAGACCACACCCCATACACAAAAGTGCAGTGCAAAAAGATGTGATTTACCATTTCTTCACTTCTATTACAAAAGCAGGAAAAGGAGGGGGACAAAACCCAATGAGATATCCTTTTTGGAGTCTCTCAATAGTGTTCACGCTTCTGTAAAACAAAGACCAAAGGAAGAATTTGACTTTCTTGGGCACCTTGAAATTCCAAATATAGTTCACCACCGGGGCTTTCAGTTTGGCCATAGAACTAACCAGAAGGTAAAAAGCTGATTTAGTTGAATAAATGCACTGTTGTCTACCTTCCACCACATTCTATTTTTCCCCAGCCCGATTTGCATTAAAATCAAGTTTCTCAGTTAACATCACCCATCTAGTAACCTCCCTGTCAAATAAATTTATTCTCAACCTAGGTCCGTATGGGAAATTTCCACCCAACAATCAGAAATCGTGCAATCTTTCTTGGAAGAGCCAAAAATTTTGGAAAAATGGAGGAACGATAGGAAGAATCAGCCCAAACGTTTCCCCAAACTCACACCCTACACCCATTCTTCACTTTTAAAACCACAAACTTCAAAAAACCTAGTCTGTTTTTGTTTATATCCTCCCACGGTCTGCCTCTAGCAGACCTTTTTGCAGCTTTAGGTCTCCATCAAGGGGGCTCGAGGCCATAAATAGCAGCAATTACTTTGCACCATAAACTCTTCTCTTCATGAGCAAATCTCCCAAGCCATTGTAGAAGAAGAGCATCATTCCTTTATTCCAAAGAGTAACTCCTATTCCATACTGGAAGGGGCAGGGAGGTCCATTTTCAATTAACAAGGTGACTTCCCTATTTGTGAACACCCCCACCCCAAATGAAATCCCTATCAATTTCTCCATCGCTTTAATTAAAGCTTTTGGAGCTTTTAGAATCAAGAAATAGTACACTGGAAGGCTATTGAGGATCGCTTGAGCCAAGGTAAGTCTATCCCCAAGAAGTACGAACACAACACAACACGGACACAGTGACGCTTCAATTTCAAAAAATGCAGGGCACGGATACATCAGGGACACGTTAATTTTTTAACAATTTTTTTAGATAATATATGTGTATATATTGACATAGTAATACTTCTAAATAAAAAATCCAAACCTAGTTAGTTGTAGTTACAATGGCAGCGGGCAAGGAGAGGAGAAACTCTCCTTCGTTACTAATTGGGTTTTTTTCTTTAATAATAACTTTTTTTATTAGTGGGTTTTTAAGTGCTTAATGGACTTTCTTTTTGTTAAGGATGAATAAACCACCCCTCAACCCAAAAGCTTAAGCTCATGGGTTGGGTAAATTTAATTCATATATTGGATATCTAACATTCCCACTAACTTGTGGGCTTGGATAATTGTATAGGGCCCAACAAGTGGAAACCATTATAAATGGGGTGAAAACAACAATGCAAGGGTCGAACATAGGACCTCATGCTCTGGTACCATGTTAAGGATTAATAAACTACCACTCAACCCTAAAAGCTTGAGCTCATGGGTTGGGTTGGATAGCTAACACTTTTGTTTTTCATTTGATTTTACGTTTCTTTTGAACTAAAAAAAACGGTTTCTTTTAAGTGGGCGTGTCCACCGGGTGTTCCCACATGTTCAAAATTATTTAAAAATAATAAAAATAAACAAAAATAAAAGCCAGACACGCTATTTTATTTTTGTCAAACACGTGTCCAAAGCATGTCCATGCTTCTTAGGTCTACCCCCCCTCCAAAGTGCAAGATTTTTCCACTTTTCAAGTCTAGCTCTCATTTATCAACCAAAGGTTCCAATAAACTCACTAAATCAGAAAATGCCTTCAAAATTTTCCCTTCAATAAAAGGAGAAAGAAGGTTCCATCTGATCCTTCCACTCTCTGGGCAGCAGATCCCAACCCAAATTCAACTTTAGTTGAAGCCTTGTTCTCCCTGCAGCCGTAGAGTTTAGTGAAGTAGCCTATGATTTCTTTCTCAATCTCCCTATCATTAGGACAACCATTACTATCTTCTAGCAGAGCAATATAGGATCTGTTTTTTCGAGTAGAAGTCCCTCGGTGAAAGAAACTGGATTTTTTATCTCCTTCATCCAGCCACCACAATTTACTTTTTTGAACCCACATTTCTGCTTCTTCATCATCGTGGCCATCAGCTCCACCTTCAAATTCTTCCTTTCTTTGTGCATCTAAGATTACCTTGTTCCTCCCTCTTGTATACATTATCGATGGCATCTAACAGCTCCTTAATGGATAAAATATTGCCAAAAACCTCCTTATTCCCTCTCGGGGGGACACTCTTAAACCCTTAAGCTTTTTCGTAAAAGCATAATCTAGTCATCCTCAACCGTCATTGCTCTACCAAAGGGAGAAAGAGGGGAGACTCCAGCGAAGCATTTCCAAACCTGAAAGGGGAAGGCTCCCAATTAAGCCCTCCAAACTTCAAAAAAATTTGAAAAATGGTCGGAACTAAGGAGTCTCTCTACTCTCAAATCTTTAAAAGATTCCAACCACACCTTCAAAACTAGAAATCTACATATCTTTGCTAGGATGGGTTGAACTTTGAGGGTTGACCAAGTATACGAGCCGTTGTGGAGGGGCAAGTCTTCTAACTCCAAAGAGACAATAAGAGAGTTAAACTCCTTCATGCTTCGAGTAATTCTGCTTTTCCCTTTTCTTGATTTCTCATAGAGTTATCTCACCACATTAAAATCTCCCCAATACACCAAGCTCCTTGGCAAAGGCCTGAAAAATCTGCAATTTCTTGCCTCGGTTCTACCATAAGAGTAAGAGGACTCATACACAGCTGTGAACCAACGCTACTGCCATCCAAGGAAGAAAAATTGATCCTCCATCCATTCCAAAGGACTATAATACAACAAGACAGATCCTTCAGACTCAAGAAAGATCCACCCAATATGTCTGGAACTCCAAAGTAACTTTATAAGTCTTCTATCGACTAGGCTACATTTAGTCTCCTCTCCGGCAAACAAACAACATATGAATGTAGCTTTTGAAGGTCTTTAATGAGAACTCTTTTAAAGAGTGCTTCCAGCCCTCAAACATTCAAAAAAATCAACTTCATTAAAGACCTTGAGGGCCCGACCCTTAATTTGGCATCCTACTCCCATATAGATAGAAGGTTCCTCATTTCTTGACACCCTTTTTTACTAAAACCACTCCCTTTTCTAGCCGATTTGCCTTTGCTAGTAGTAGGTCTAGTACACAGATTGTTCTTCCATGGGGCCACCACCATGTTCCTAGTAAAAGGGAAGCCTTCTGGAGGAATAGTTTGTCCGTCTATCTCTCCATCCCCCACATCAACTAAAAATAAAAGTATCTATAGGTTGATTCCATAAGGAGTTTCTTCCACAACTACAATCTGTTTAACTTTAGACGACATCATTTCCCTTCTTGAAAACAGAGGTGAAAGTCTGTTTAGCAGCCCTTCGTATGAACTAGGGATTCAGGATCCTCGATCTATCGCTCTCTAAGCTAGATACTGAGGATTTTGAGGACACCCATAATTGTTTTCCTTTTTTCTCTTTGATTTGACTTCTCCTTCTATTGTTTTTCATGTTTTGTAGATAAGATAACTCCTTCCTTGAAACTTGGGGATTTTCCTTTTCTTTGGCGAAAAGTACCTTTCTTGAGGAGTGGACCTTCCCAGAGATCTTTTGCTTTTCTGCCTTTTCAAAAGGCATCCTATGATAAGTAATATCTTTCAAGATCTTAGGGGGCACGTCTGGTTGATCG
Source organism: Momordica charantia (assembly GCF_001995035.1). The sequence goes on from NW_019104489.1 coordinate 2,154,474, forward strand.
TGTTTGAAGTTGAAGGACATAAAATTTCAATGGGGTCAACTTGTTTGCATCGAAGCAGGTCGGTTGTCACTTACCTCTCAGTGTCTAGCAGTGACAAACAAGTTAATTAATTCCTATGAATGGGTTGTGGCCACTGGATAATGGGAATTGTCTTCAACCCGCCAAACGTCCATTGGATAAGAACCTGGTTGCCAGAATAGGACCTCTCTACCGCTTTTGACAAGAAACTGTTGTGCACCCTCACTGCTTTTCCGATGAGAAGGTTTGAGTCTTCAAAAGTTGCAACTTGGGCCGTGAAGATTGACTTCTCTTCATAAATTTTGATCTCTGCTAGAATGAATCTACAGTAGTTTCCTCTGACTTTTATGGCTACATTACATACATTCTAGTAAAGCTGCATTCTCACATGCATGATCAAGAAGCCCCCAAAGCTATTACCAGTGTCCCTGAAAAGATCCACACTCCATGAATGAAGTGGAATATTCCCAACCACCATAAAAGGGGACCACAGCTATCCATCGTGCTTATTTATGTCCCACGTTACCAACTTCATAGTGAAGGCACCAAAGGTAACCCACCCAACATTTATACTCAGCATCCTCACAGTGTCTTTAGAAGGGCATTTGTGAAGGGCTTTATTAGGTTGAAAGGGATTAATGATGAATTTCGTCCGAAGTTGTTGCTCTAAAGCCTCCAAGATCTTACCCAAATCATCATGAAAATCTCTTCTGGTAAGCACAATAACTTCTTTCCATTTTATTTTCCTGACCTCCCTACTTAGAGGAAGGCTGTTGAGTCTAGAGCGTTGGTTTGACTAACTATACATAAGACAAACCTTCCTTGCACCTTGTGGTTTCTAGAGTTGAAAACCTTGGTGATTTCGATGTTTCAGATGAAATATCTTACAGCTTGTCGCCCCATAACTTACCATAATTCTAGGTAATGAACGAGACTAGTATGATTATTTATAAAAACCTGCTCACAAATTTTTGACATCACAATGAGTTTCTCATCCTTGCTCATGTTTTGGGAAGATTTTAGAATCTGTACAAATGAAATATAACTTTTAATTAGTTTTAGAATGTAATCTACCTCCCGCAAGGGAAATGCTCCGCAACGAAAATGCTAGTTGGAAACTTCGAATGAACGTCTCGTGACTGGAGTGCTATCACCACAACAATCATAAGGAAAAGAAAATTAATATAGTGGTAATTAGAAAAATAGTTTAAGTATCAAATGGATAATAATTCATAATGGCCAAGAATTATAGAATAAGCCAAGTTCTTAATATAACATGTTCTCATTAGGCTTTGTAACAGTTCACAGATTTAAGAGAACCCTAAAGTATCACAATTCTCTACGTTATAGTCACAAGCTAAGCTGAGTTCTTATATGAATTTAGAATATCAGGAACTACAAATGTATTTTGTGGCTTGGTTGGAGCTCAGAAAAACTGTTAACTAAGTTCCATAATACATTTTTTTTTTAAACAAAAAACGAAATTTTCATTGATATATGAAAAAGAACGAAAAATTGTTCAAAGATACAAACTCCCCAAGGAGTGAAGGAGAATTAAGGAAAGAAAGCAAAAGTAAATACAAGCAATCAAAGAACCTAAGGAGGAGTTATAAAAGCCTCCATCTTCTTTGACCTTTTATATTAGCTGAATTTAAGAGCACTCTACAATACTCTCGTGAGAAGTTTAATACCCTAGATAAATAACCCGTGAGTTTCATAAACCCTGCCACCTACAACAGATCAAGTCCAAGCCCTTTGCTACCAGATTGCAAATCCATATATCCAAACCCATGGTTTGAGACATCTGTTATCACCCCAATAGATATAAGATGCACTTTTAATTGTCTAAAACAGAAAGCAGATGGTGAACCAATATACGTTGGCTCTCTAAGCCTTACCAACTCTTTAAATTGATAAAATCATAATTCTTAAGTAATAAATTATAAGATAGCATTTCATCATAACTTTTAAGATGCTGTGAAAATATGCATTAAATATCATCCTAAGCACCTACATTTTACATGGTTTGATCATAAAGGATGCTAAATAAGGTGTATGCACTAATTTGGCATATTCAATTGCCTCCATTGACTGAAGTTGAGCATAAAAATTACATGAGAATCCAATTCCATGGTAAATGAGGTGATACATCAGGCATATCATCTTCATTATTAGTTTGAATTTTATGATAATTATTTGATTGTAAGACAGATGCATCAACATCATTATTATAGGAACTTTTCTGAATAAGCCAATATCCTCAAAGTTAAGCTTGTTAGTAATCTAAATTTGCAACTACAAGATCCTCAAATCATAAATCATCATTTTTTTTATTCACTTCATCGAAAATTTGTCATATTCTATAATTTACTCATGAATGCCCCTTCAAACTATCAAAGTGTTGGTTAGCTTGAAAAACATTTCCGACAGTTCACAAAACCAATGAAATTGTTCTTATCCACAATAACAGATTAGATGTCACTTCAAAAGAAATTTCTCTAGTTCCCATAAAATTAATTAAAATTTAATAATAAATAAATAAATAAGAATTTCTCAAGTTCCCCCACCCAAAGTTTTCTTCTCAATTTTGAGCAATCCAGGATTTCTCCATTTGAAACTCGTGCTTAACATGTTAAACCCATTGACCAATACCTCATGCAAACAATTTTGGACTCTAAAATTATATAACTAAGTAAAACTACATTGTTATTCTGAATGAACAATATAAAATAAGCACTTTTGACATGTTCTTTTTTAAAACATAACTAACTGATGTAAACTAATAAATAGTGTCCTTCAAAAATGTCAAAAGATTTATTTACTTTACATGATCAGAAAATATCATTATCTTATATTTGATGCCTTTACAAGCCAAAGTGACTCTCAGACTACGTTACTTCTTATATGAGATTTTATATTTCTAACATACCATAGCCATAATATTGATTGACACTACAATAGCTGTCTTAATGGTAACCAACACAAAATGAAGGGCATAAAGAATGTCGGATGCCAAAGTATAATATGGACTATATTACTCAGGCCTGCGGAAAAGATATACCAATTCAATATTTTTCTTTTGAACAGGGTACGAAAATTTTTATAATATCAATTCAATATATTGATTGAACAAGCAATAATGAAGTTACCTTAGTCCGTGCAAATAGCAACACGAGGCAGTAAGTATGAGCAATTGCTACATAGTTTTCAGGTTTATTTAGAGAAGAGATAGATTGTGCCCATATTGATGAGAGCAAATTGGTAATCTGGCGGCTGCTAAGCCTAAGGAACATTGTCTGGAGGATTAATTCAACAAAAGGACAATGTCAGACAATGAAAAAACAATACTAGAGAAATCTTTACTGAAACAGTTATAAAGAACAACATACATACCGGTTCCTTTTCTGAACTTATCAAAGGTTTCTCATCAGCAACCGTACTAGGTGGATACCTTTTCATACTATAAGTTCGGCTGTAATTGGATTTCAGTCTATTCAATATGGTATTATTGTTGATCTTTGGATCTTCATCGCCTATAACTGAACCTAAAGCTGGAATTGATGGATCCTTTTTCACAGTGTAAACCCGGCTGTAACTTGATTTCAGTCTGTTCAAAATGGAATCACTTTCAACCTTTGAAACCTGTTGAATTATAGGCTTTTCGTCCACCTTTAAGAAGATCTCTTGTACAGAATAGTGCTCAACTTTCACTTTCTGAAAAAGTGCCGCTGAAGAGGAGAACACAGAAACAGTTCTTGAGAGTGTTCTTTGAATATAAATAGGATCTGTTGAGGGGGGAATAGAAGCATGAGGACGTGGGCAGACAGATGATGGAACAAGAACAACAGAAAATATGCGGTGAGCACCAACTCTGGTCTCGTGGTCTGAGCAAACCATTGCCAGTAGTAATTGATGAAATAATGCCTCAGGAAATGCCTGCAACTCATTTTAATTTAAGACTTAAAAGGCGGGGGAAGAGAGGTAAAGAAAAGGTGGTGGAAAAAACATAGATTATGTGCTCTTGCCTTATCTTGATACACCAAATTTGGTATTGATGCCACAATTTGAGCTGTCCGGTAGACAGTAGAAATCAATGTTTTGGCCATTACAGGAATATTTGACAATTTTTCTAGCATTGCAGCCATCATGTCTAGAATAAGACCTGCATCTCCAACCTGGACGACATTGCAGGAAAATCAGCACTAGAACCATCAAAAAAATGTTTGTAAGTTATAAATATCATAAAAAATTAAATTACATTTCAACCATAGGCATCTATGTCGTGAATGCAAAAGCCAAAAGAAACTACTTGTGATCTTTATAAATGTGCTACATGTAAATGTTATAATGAAGGGACCTTGCCTATAAAGAGGCGTTTCCCTGGTTTGGAATCCATGGTTACCAGTTTGACGGGTAACTTTGGTCTAACTATAAACCTTTTAAATATGAATTGGTAGTTACAATACCAAGATATTAGGTACATCAAATCCCTTACTCTAAAAAAAACTCAATCCCATTTTATGAATCTCAGGATGCCATTCAAAATTTATTTTGGGAAATAATATTCATAAAGATCAGATACATTCCGAGTTCATGAAATATTCAACCCTACCGACAATTTGATTTTGTAAGCATTTGGTCAAAATTTGCTGAACATTTTGCAAAGGCCTGCTTTCCTCTAGCATAGTTTATAATTTTTGGCGGTAGAAAGTCTACCGTTCTTTATCTGGACCATAACTAGGATTATTGACATTAAACTCCTTAAATTTCTCCTTCATATGCACAACAAATTTATACTTCTCATTGGCTTCTTGAATCTGCTTTGTAACATCCTTGTGAAGCTGCAGAATATCTTCAGTAGTTCTAACTCCTCCATGAATACCAGGTGAGTTAAGTAGTATTATTAAGCCAAGAGTTAATCTAGGCTGTCATGTATAAACAGAGAAGAGGCCCGCCTTTTCCAATCCCCAATGATGAACTTCATCATCTTCTCAAATAGTAACCAAAGAAATGCAAGAAAGAAGCTCTGAAAGCTTCATAATCTCCTCGTCTTTCAATGCCCTTCTAGGACCCATTATCCCAAGCTTAGAGGAGAAGCCGAAATACTATGAATAGAAGGAAATGGAGGCAAGTAGAATGAAGATGCAGTCTTCTTGCAAGCGAATGAAGATCAGTTGGTGTGGAGTTTGCATTCTTCAAGGTCTTTTTTGATTGCTTCTTTGTGCAAGCCAAGAAAGACTTCTTCCTTGATGACAGACGAACAATGCTCTAAGTTGTGGAGGACGGGAAGCCCAAAAAGGGATAATATCCTTTCTTGGATTCTTATTAATGGAAATGTCAACACGATAGGAGTTCTTCAAAAGAAATCTCCAAATATGCACATGCAACCATCCATTTGCGTGTTGTGCATGGTTGCTTGTGAATCCCAGGTGCATACCTTCTTCTCTTGCCCATATGCAGCAGATTGTTGGCTATCCTTGCTCCATTTGTTCAATACTTCTTGGGTGATGGATGCGGAGGTCTCGAAGACTGTTACTCAATTGCTGTTGGTCCATTCTTATCTCCTAAAGCGAGCCTTCTTTGGGCAAACGGGTCAAAGCCATCATCTTGGAGCTTTGGTTTGAAAGAAACCAAAGAATCTGAACTTCGGTGGGGTGCTTTAGTTTGGCTAAGTTGAAAACTTCTCAATGGTATGCTCTATCCAAGCTTTTTACTCATTATTCTCCTAATATGATTTACGCTAGGGGCTTTCCTTTTCCCTATATAGATATGTATAGGAGGTTGATTGGTTCTTATATTTTTGGTATTCTGGATTGTATTTTCCTAATTTTTACTATCTTTTTTCACTCCTTCGGGAGTTTGTATCTTTGAACATTTTGTATTCATTTTCATTAATCAATAAAAAGTTCGTTTTTTGTTCAAAAAAAATTTGTAGTAAGGCCATGAAACGTTTTGTATCTTTTCATTATTTAAATGAAAGGTTTCGTTTCTTGTTAAAAGAAAGAAATTGCAGTAGAGGCCAGGTCTTGATTGCTTCCACCTTTCTTAAATCAACTTGAATTCCATCTTTGCCACCAATAAACCATAAAAACTTTTGTGTTAAAAATACACAATTGCATGCCTAGATCCAGAGTTTATTTTTAGATAATGTAGAGAAAACTTCCCTAGAGGTAAAATTAAGGCCTCCCGGGGCCTTCGACAGGGTGATCCCCTCTCCCCCTTCCTATTCATCCTTGTTGTTGATTGTTTCAGTAGACTCCTCTCCCATGCAGCGACATTGAATCTGACTAAAGGTTTCCTGGTGGGTCAATCTCAGCTAGAGATTCATCACCTACAATTTGCAGACGACACTATCCTTTTCTCATCACCGGATAAGTGACCATCTTAAAAATCTCTTTTGTACCATCCAAATCTTTGAAGAAGCATCAGGACTGAATTCTAATCTACAAAAGACGGAATTGCTGGGTATCAACTTGATGGAAACAGAATTGGATCTCTTGTCCAACCGTTTTGCCTGCAAAAAAGGAACTTGGCCAAATTCTTACCTAGGTCTCCCCCTAAATGGTAAGTCTAAATCAGCTTCTTTTTGGGACCCCATCCTTGAAAAAATGA
>NW_019104489.1:2162668-2178080 GCF_001995035.1 Momordica charantia
AAAAGAGGTGGTTAAACCGGGGTGAACCTACCCGGGGCATTTACTAGTCATTCAAAAAACCCTCCTTCACTCTTGAATAAAAGTTGCTTTCCACAGGTCTGCAGGCCATAATCTAATATATCCATTTTTCCAAACTAATTTAAAGAAGACTATACACCTCTTAATTAACCTAGGAGATCAAGTAACTGTAAAGTGTGAGTACTGCACGTGAACTCATACTTGGCTAAATGAGTCCCTTGTGTTAAAGGTCCATCCCATGATGGGGAAAATTAGGTAAGGTAGCACCAAGAAAATGGTCTCCTAGTGGGGGTAGGCTACTTGATAATTCAATAGGGCTGATGTAAAAAAACTCATTTACCTTCTGTCTTCCTCTAACGAAACAACTCCCTTAAGATGACTTCACCTTAAGATGCCATTCCGTTCTCTGGTTCTTATTGTAGCATATCCTATAACCCAATAGGCTTACATAGGAGTTCATTCATTTGACATGTGTCCTATTTAGAGCCTATAGCATTTGATGTTCAAGTTCTTGAATAAGTTGTAGGTAGCGTTGGTAGTAATTAGTCCCATTTTGTTCACTCATTCATTCTTGCACTTTTGTTGATTTGTCGGGCCGTCCATGATGTCCTTTTGTGGCTGATTGTGTACTCATATGCAAGTTCAGCACTTGTTTCACTGGATAGCTTAGCTAGCTGCCTTATTGAGCTATTTTTTAATCTTGAGGACTAGTTTCACAGTCACTGTGAGATAGCTGCCTTATTGAGCTATTTTTCAATCTTGAGGACTAGTGTCACAGTCTCTGTGAGATAGGTTATGGGCTGCAATGACTCTTGAAATTACTGGCATTTTGTCGCACTAATGTTATTCCTTGCATTCGGTCATAAAAATCCATCAATGTATTCAGCCACTCTCCTACTTCCTAGGCGGGAATTATGATATTAATCATAATAGTAGTTGCTCACAATTTGTGGGTATGAGTATTCCTTCAATAGTCTGCGATTCTACACAATGTAGGCCACAAGCTTATAGGCATTTCCCCTACTCTTTTCCAATTGCTTGCGGTTGGTCCTACCATGCCAAGTGCTACAAGCTCGTGACATCAAGGCTGGATTTAAGTTAACTGCAAGAAGCTTGACTCTCTTATCCTTGGTGTACACGAAGAAACTCTCTACATTTTTTTACCCAATCACAAGGCTATTCAACATTCCACCATCCATCAAATGAGGGTAGGTCAATCTTCATCCCAAACTTTGAGGCTTCAGGTTGGCCAAAAGCATGTCATTTTCTTAAAATCTTGGTTGTTGCTGTAACTCACCCTGAATATCACTCTCATCAGGGTCAGTAATCACAAAGCTTGCACCAGAGGTGGGCCTTCTTGGAGCTAATGTTGAAGCAATATTTATTGGTGGACATAGCCCTGGCCCTTTTTTGCACCTTTTTCCTTGGTAGCTTGCTAGGCTGCCTAGGTTGGCTAGGATGACTGGCGTTGTCTCATTTTCATATATTTCTTCAAAGGTTGATTCACGGCTGATGTTTGTCCCAAGCCCATCCATAGCATGCTCCATGGTGAGGCTAGATGGTCAAGGATTATGCTGGTCACCATAAGTTTGCTGAAAATAGATATCGATTTCTTCCTCCATTCATGGATTTTTCTACTTGCAATCTCAAAGGAATGCTCTCCTACCATAATAATTGCAATCTTTATTAATAGTAATGTGGGAATGTTGTAATGGAGGGGCCTCTAAATAGGTTTTTCCTGGTAACTCATGAAGTCAGTAAAGAATCTTTAGTTAGCGGTTTTATGGGTATCTTCAACCAAACAATCGCTCTTGAGAAAAACACAAATGAAAGCATAATTACCTTTTGGGACAACTCCACAAGGCAAGCATCAACTGAAGCTTGGTGTTTCTGGTTCCATTGTACAATTTCCGCTCCCAAGTTAGCATCATCAAGGGAGCAATGTATACTTTTTCGAAGATGTCTCATCATATCACTTAGTGCACCGATTATGGCGACAGATGGTTGGGCATTTGTACGCTGAGCAAGGGAGGTGGCGACATTAACAATGTCAATCTGCATGATAGGATTTTTTAGAACATTCTTGTGATCGAGGTGCTTGATGAGAATTGCAAGCATAAAGTGTGAGTTGTGCCCTGTAACAAATAAATGAATTTCATAAGAACCACTAGTAAAATTATGGAAATATAAGAATAAGTGGGAATAAGTAATTTAGATCTCAAATGCACCAACTTTATAAAAATCTCAAAGGATAATATTACCTAAAGTCTCCATTATTACTTGCATATCTACCAAGATGGAAAGACCAAGCCCAAGTTTTGGAGACCAGAGATTGCCATTATCAAGATAGCGGAAGAAAGATTCCAAGACACGCCGCATAGTTGTAGCTTCCTTAGCCAACTTAGCAATATTATGCAGGCAAACCCTTGACCAAAATTCTGGGTTCTGAGCATCTTCCCTGTTAGATATAACAATGATAAGACTTGTAAAATTGATATGCAAATATAATCATGGAATGCTGAGACGTGGACTTACAGAGACACAATCATTTCCCCCTTTTCAGTAACTATCATCCTCCATGAACACATCCTTGTTATGTGTTCGCGTGAATGGGAAACTACTGCAGTTGCATCCTGAGTATCTTTCTCATTGTGGGCAGAAGAACTGGAAGTATTTTTAAGATCCCCATAATTATCCAAGACAACAGAAATAACCTAATTCATGGAAGGTGAAAATGCTACTAAATTTTAGACAAAATTTATACCACCAACAGAAGAAATAACAACAAGGAAACAAGTGAAATATCTAGAATAAACAAGAAAATTTATCAGAGACTAGTATATTTATCACAAGACACAGTGACAAATGAAATTCTCTAACTTGTCAATCTTTTTTTTTTTTTTTTAAAAGTAAATTGTCAATCTTGCTTCCTCGTACTTGTTCAATTTGATGGGGATATAGCAGAGAACAAATATGGAAAAAGAGTAGGAAGACACGGGTAAAAAGGCTGTACTATCAGGAACCAGAGCCAAAAAAAGATAATTATGCGATAAATCCAAAGCAACTCACATTGTCAAATTCTGCTGATATGTTGGAAAATTCACCCATAAACCAAATCTGCAGATTGAACACTCAGATAAGAAAATAATGTCCAAACTAACAAGAAAGCAAATATGATATTCCAACAGAAATAATTGCACTAAATGAGAGAACTGGAATGTGATTTAAATGTTAAAAGGTACACAAGAAAGCTGACATTGGAAAAGAAAAAATAGTTCAGGACAACAATTTGTATTTAGGTTCTTTTTTGTATCCCCCAAAAAAAAACTTTCGGGTATTGTCAACAAAATTCAGAATTGTTACAGTGGGCATCCTGCTTCAATGCCTCTCCCTCCCCCTAATGCAGGTGATACCACCTTCACAATGTAGATTCTTGCCACTTGTTTCTTTTTTTTTTTTTTGGATAAGAAACGATTCATTAAAAAAACAAAAGAACAGCCTACGGACAGGGGCCAAGGCGGTCCCCTTTCCAAAAACTATCACAGAAAAGCTCTTCAATCTTGTAAAATCAAAGAAAGGCGGTAATTACAAAAGAATTTCATATCTAAGGCACCACCAAGATGCTAAAACTTGAAGACTATTACAAAAAGAATCCCAAGACTTAGCTTTGTCCTCGAAGGAGCGGGTATTCCTTTACAGAGCTCTAAAAGCACATCTCCACAAAACTCTAGCCTTCCCTTTGAGGTGCCACCCGTGAAAGCATTCTAAGATCCAACCATCCACGTTTCTTGCCACTTGAACATACCAGCAGTCCCGATTTTTTTAGCAATTAAAAAAAGTGTGCAAAAATTTTTCATTAAGTAATTGTATCTTTTTGAGCAAGATATGAAATTTTATCAAAAGTGTTCAAAGCTACAAATCCCAAAAAAGGACCAACCCCAGAAAGGCGGTCTCAAAGGCCACTTTTCCAACCCAAAATTTCAGCTTCAGTCAGTCAAAGTAGGACACGTTTCAAAGGGATTGGTTTTTGGGCTTGATTTTGAACAAGTAGTTTTCCACTCTGGTCATCAGTGCATATGCATATCATAGGGAAGCTGAAAATTTTCCTTCCTAGGTAGGCTACTACATTGTTTTTTATAGAATTTCTCTGTAACTGCGTTTTTGTTCATACTGAATTATTCCTCTCAACTACTTTCTTTAACCAAACCCCCAAATAAAGATCTCAAACATATTTTTAAATCCAAAACGTCCTTTTAATGGCTTCAGTCAATCAAGAACTAGGACCTTGCAAAAGAAATGTTTGTGGGCTTCATTTTGAAGATCATTTTTCCACTCTATCTTCCAATATACAAAAGAAATGGAGTTGGAAAATCAGTCTACTGACTTTGAAATACCAACACATTAAATACGTGCATAAAGATATAATACATAGTACTACAGCCAAATAAATGTAATGCAGCTTACCATAGATGAGAGGGCTTGAAGGCCAGCAGAACGCATTTGTTTTTCTCTCCCTTCCTCTCCTATTTCTTGCGCTAAAAGGCAAAGTTTGGGAATCAATCCATCTAAGTTAAACATATAGGTACCATCCCTCTGCATAGTCAATAAAAGTACATAAATATAATGAGGACTTGCAAGGAACGACCTGGAGTTAATTCATCACATTCTTCCAAAAACTGACCAAACAACTATCTAAAAAGTAAGCCCCACCATACTGGAAAACCTTACTTGGCTCTTTTTTTAACAAGAAACAAACTTTTCATTGATAATATGAAAAGGAAGAAAAACGTTCAAGGATACAAGCTCCCAAAAGAAGCGAAAAAAGAAGAAAAACAACCAAACAAAGGAACCAAAAGACCAAGTAATAGACAAGATCTATAACCAAAATACAAGGTAATAGAAGAAAACCTTACTTGGTTATTAACAAAATCGAAGAGAGATTGGCATCCTAAAATTCGCATTTCATCATGACGTGCTTGATCTAGTAGGATGTGGATGATTCCAAGCAAACTACTTGCAAATAGAGGCCTGCAATAGTTATTTATGCCGATTACAACTTTCAAATGCATGTAAGTAATACATTTTAAGGTCAGGAGACATCACAAATCAATAAGAATGCCTATTATCCACCTATTGAAAATATTTCCGCAAAACATAGACGAATTATATTCATTGGGCTAAAAAGTTATCATGATTTTTTACTTCAACAATATTATTTTACATATGAATCACAAAATTTTAATAAAGAAGTGAACAGAAATCATTAATTTGAAATCCGATCTGATGTAGTGAGTTAGTTTTATATTTTTGGTTTAATTGTTTTATTTGGTGTAGCCTAAAGTTCTCCACGATCACGACGTGTGAGGAACAGATACTTGAGGCCATTAATAAATCCTTGCACAGATACGTAACTTCATCCATTATATATATATATTACAAAAAGGGGAGCACCAAGTGTAGAGATAATCCTATCAAAATTAATTGTAAAAAGAAAAAGAGCACAAAAATATTTATTTCCCGTACCATACTATTTTTGACCAGTTTGAAACTAGGAATTTGAGTGAAATATGGTAGAACCTTGAAGCTTAAAAATGCAAGTGACACTAATAGTGAAATACAATTAAATTACCTTGTGATCATTCATAATAAACATTGTACTCTTGTCCTGCATATCACTATCGGCAATACCATTGTAACTCAAAGATACGGCAGCCTGAATTATATAACTTGGCCAATTGGTCCTAATGCAAGTCTAAATAGTAGGCATTAGACGCTAAGTAATGTGAAAAGTAAAAATGAAGAGTAATCACAGTACAACCGTTTGTTCATAGAGCAAAGTAATTCCTAAATATTTGCACGCACGGTCATCCACAACTGCTCTAGTTAACAAGTATTCTGAAAAAGGCAGGAATTTGTTTGTTTGAGATGGGGGAAGAGGGTAAAATATATCATGTGCCAGAGCTGAGTTCATTCAATTGCCATGAATAAATTCTACTTGATTCAGAAAGTCATTGATACGACTAAGATGTAAGCATAAATTAGCAACTAGCACCACTCAACCATGTCTAGCATTCCTGGTGCACTTTCTATTGGCATCTCATAGAAAGGTACACTTATTCAAATATTTCACTGCCATTACAAAATTAAATAGGAACTTACATTTGCTCTTTACAAGAAATCAACAGCTTTCTGTAGATACATATGATGACTTTAACAGAGTGAAGTCGCTCGTTTCTCAATTCCCTGTAAAATCTATGCTCAAGATAACTAGTGATCTGCAAAAATAATATTAAAATTTCATGGAAGTATCAAATGATTAAGAGTAAAAATAGCAATGTTATAAAGGTAAATCAGAAAAGTAATATGGCCCCATGTGCAAGGGGCCACACAATGAAACTATGGTAATGACAAACAACTGACGTAGCCAAAATAAAGGTGGGGAAGGGAAAAAAAAAACTTAAAGAAGCTTGCATCGGGAAAATGTTATCTCTCAAATAGGCAATTAAATTTTAATAGGAAGAAAGCATTATTAGAGTATGAGTATCCAAATCAAACTTTTATCAAGACAAAGTAAACAGACGCAGTTTTACAGAGCATGATCATGCAAAGACAAAAGTAAGTCCATAAGTTACCCAGAGACCTTCAAATTATCAACTCCTACATTATATGATTTCTCAAGGGAGAAACTGAGAGGAGGGAGAAATCTGCAATGATTGATTCCTATCAAAATAGTTCTGCACTTCTGTCTTCCATGCTAAGGGGATTCCGTAACCTCCTTGTAATAACAGTTAAATCCACATAGCAACTGCTACATACTATTGTTTACTCTAGATTGTGAAATGTAAAGTGACAAAAAAAACTTAACGTAAATAAGTCATTTTTCAGAATAATACAAGAGCATGATTCCAAGATATTATTGAAAATAAAAGTCAGGCAGTGGCACCTTGGGCATACGGAAAGGATTTTTGGATGCATATTCACACAATTTACTAATCTTCCTGTCATTAGGTTCTTCATCCTGCCATAACATGAAAGAGAAGGTTCAATATCAGAACCGAGTTCTTGTGAGATTAAATGGAAAATTGAACTTACAGAGCTTTTGGGCACAAAAAACACTAACACACATTATAATCAACATGGGCAACTTGTAATAAGTTCGTTAAGAGAATAATTACAAGAAAGCTCTCCAACTTGTAATAAGTTCATTAAGAGAGTAGTTGTTAAAGGGAGAATAAAAACATTTCCACCAACCCAAGGCTAGAACCATAACTCTATCCAAAAAAGTATTAAAAAGGAGGGTTTTAACCGAATAAGATTGATATGGTATGAGAATTTAACAACTCTAACTTGACATTCCCCTTGATAAGATATGCAGCTATCTTAAGTATTAACAGAAAATAGCAGTCCACGTGAAAATAAATTAGCCCTCTCCCCTGACAATGGTCCACATTTATGGTTCGTTTCAGTCAACCAAGCTCCTCAAACTCAACCAATATCAATAAGTATGACCCAGTAGGCTTGATTTATTTTGTTATAAAAGAAAGTCGTTTTGGACTTTGGAGGTTCATTCATTAGTAGACTTCCAGTGCTGGTAAATCGGGACTGTAGGCATTGTTATATTCCATCAGAGAAAAAATGAGGCAGATTAGTAAGAAGGCCAGGGGAGCAAACCGGGTTGGGCTCTTGCAAGAGGAACGGAGGGAAGAAGGAAGGAGGATGAGGACCCTCCTAGTTCAATTTAGTTTTTAAATATATATATATATATATATTAAACTGTTAAGATTTTATAGTTTTCTCTATAAATTACCCCTAAATTTTCATAATCGAAGGATGTATGTAAAATTTAGCCCTCAAAAAATGATTGGCGACCAGTTTACAGAACAATAAGTTAAGCAAGGACCATGAGGGGATTGGTAGAAGAACCTATTCAAAACTTGACCAAAAAGGGCTTTGCGTTCAACTCAATTTCCTTGACCAACAAACAATACAAAAAAAGATCTGATAGTTTTTTCACAAAGAAAGAGATAGATACGGGACCTGAGAGCGAGGAAAGATATCAGCGAGCAGCTTCTTGTATCGCTTGATAGGATGCCTCGACCTCGCGCGCAATGCAGGGCAAAAGAAACACAAACTTTCACACACAGGCATCATCACTTGCCCCGCAACCATTCCGATTCTTTCAACCCTAACGAGAAGGAACCCCCAATGCTCCCCTTAAAACAAACAGATACCTCCGATTCGGAACTCCGGTGGAGCGATCGTGACGCAAAGATCGATAGAATCCAAAATGCTTCGGGATTCGGATAACTGAATAGAATTGACCGGCGGTGCTTGGGGGGGAGGACCGGCGGTGGGATTCGATTGCCCTCGAGAGATTGGTGAAAGAATTGACGTTCGGTAGGTGAGCGCGAGAGCACCGGATCTCCGAGACCTCCACCGAAACAAAAATGGCCGAACTCAACATCATTTTATACCTTCCGCTTCCTTTCCCTCCATTTTCGGCTATATATGTGCTCTCCCGCCTCTCACAAAATCCCATACCGTTATATTTTTATTTCCGCCACCTTCATTGTTAAAATTATATATTTTATATATGTGTTTCATTTTTTCGTTCGAAGTTATATGAAAGATTTAAAAATGTCAAGGTTGATTTATCGATGTTTCAATAAAAAAGAATGGATAAAATATGGACGTTGATGGATACTTGTCTAAATATTATAAATTTAAAAATTGTAACAAAATTTTAAATTAATAAATAATTTTTTTCCTATTTCTAAATCAATTTAAAATTATTAATATTAATATTATTTATATTTTGTGATATTTTGTTGATACTTTTCCTATTTTGTTGATTATTTTATAATATAATAGAAATGTCAATTAATCATTGTGTCGATGTTGAAACTATGAATACATGAAAATGTCGACATGTCAACGGATATTTAATATTATGGTTATATGCCAATTTAAATGTTGAACTCGACCAAAAAATAATAATAATAACATGTGCTTGAATTTTCAATATTGTGCGTAATTAATTCTTTTAACTTCTAAGGTTGTTAGAATTTCAATTTTTAATAAGTATCTGAATTTTGAGTTTTATATATACTAAGACTAAAATTCATCTCATTCTATCATACGATCGAATACAAAAAATGATCATATAAGGATGAACTAACAGAGATTCTAGTGTCTGTCTAACGGAATGTATGATCATATAAGGATGAACTAACAGATATTCTAATGTCCGTCTAACGGAATGTGTATTTGAAAGGGTAAAAAAAAGGCTAAATCATACTTATTACAGGAGAAAACAAAAATAGTAAATTACTTATAAGAAATGCATAAACTACATCTTCAACTTTGTCTACATCTACTTTTGTAAAAAATATTTAGTTAAAGTTCATTCATCTAATATTATACATTGTCGTCTTCTGCTACTATGTTCTAGACAAATACGACGTGGCAAGGATACAATAAGACAATGTATTGAAAATGCAAACTCAAAATCCAACGACGTCGTTACATGTTATCACAACCCTCCCTTGCAACCACAACAATTCATGCTTGCAAAACGTTGTCCTACGAAAATTTATATCAAAAAGTCTAAATAAAAAATATTGTTTGCGACATGAACTTGCTCCATCATGACAAACTTAAACATAATTAAACTGGTTAAAAACATATATTTCAATCAAAAGGTCACGACTTCGAATCCTTATTCTACGTTATTGTATTGAAAATAAAAAATAATATATATATATACACGCACACCGATTTTAATAAAGAAGTCAAAAGCTTTTTAATCTTACTAACTTAAAGTATGTAATTGAATGGATTTCCACTTAGATATATTTTTACTAAATGGAATTGAAATGAAAGGAAGTACCAAATTTATGAACACTATATCCATAATGACCTCTAGGTGTGAAAGAACAAAGGTCGAAATTTTGGTATACCATACCAGTTACCTGAAGATGTTTAAAGAATTAAAATAAATGTTGAAAGTTTTGTACATTTTAAATTTTTCATGAAATGCTTTTTAAGAATTCATTTGAAGTAAAGAGACGAAGAAATCTTCTTCGTTTGAAAAAAATGAAATTATGTAATTTATGGAAATAACTATACAGGAGTAAGTTCAACGGTAATTGACATATATCTCAAATTAAGAGTGAGTTCGATCCCAACTCGTACTAAAAAAAACTATGTAGGAGTATATATAAGGAAAATAATGTTATTACATAAAATATGCATTAATGATGTATACCTATATACATACATACATATGTGTGTAGATATATGTATATTATTACAATAGGTGAGGATAGAGATTCGAAGTCGGAGCTAGATAGATGTCTGGTTGTAACTATACCCAAGTTAAATATAAAGATTTTTACATTGATATATAAAACATAACATTAAATTCGTAACAAAATTAGCTCTATTTTGATAGTATTAATTTAATTAAAATAAAACCTATGTACACAATTAATTAACAACCTTTCCTACTGCAGGAAAGGTTAAGCATGAGCATCCGATAAATTTATTACATTGCTGTGACAAATCCTGCAAAATGAACACATATGACCCCCTAAATTTTAATTCCATTAATGTTAGGTTTATCAATCAAGAATCGGAATGAGAATGGATCGGAATGGAAATTAATGTTATTCCCTTTTGATATTGTTTACCATAAACTTTTTTAAATCAGAATCATAATTCCTTCCATGTTGTTTACTAAACGAAATCATTAGTCTTACATTTTTTACCTGTTGTTCAATTTTCGCTACATTCACCCACTATTTTTCTTTTTTTAATTAAACATCTATAGGGGATTCAAATCTCAAACTTTTATGGAGGTAAGTAATGTCTTGATCAATTGAAATATGTTAACTTTACCACATTCACTTCCTGATAATGGTAAGTAAAGRCTTCGTGAAAGTCACTAATTCAAACAAAAATAAAAAACTGTACAAAATTTAGCCCATTCGATACAGAAAAATCAGCCATTTAATAATTATTTAAAAGTTCACAAATTTCAACAATAACAAACCTTAATAAACACCATCAATTTTGTATTGAACAGGTTGTAGAAGATCAAAGTTCAAGATAAAATTTAGCACGCCAACGGAAACATAATTCATTAGTTAAAGCATCTACTATTTTCGTTATCAGAGTCTTAAATCGTCATCTCTACATCGGTTGTATCGAAAAAGAATGTTAGTTTCATGAAATTGAAAGCATAGGGTAAATTTAGACGAGTGTTATCAAGTCGAGGGGTAAGAAAGAGATTTCACCAAGAAATCAATGTATGAGATCATTAATATGGAAAATTGCATTCTCGTCCCTATATTGTTCAACAATTGCAAGCAATCAACCATGCATTGCATATTGCATATCAAGAGCTGAAAACTAAAAACAAAAATTGGTGTTTGATTTTACCTCGGTGGGATGGGAAATGGAAGTATGTGGTTTTGATCTCTTGCATGGCTCTCCCTCCTGAGACTGCTCCTTCATTTTCTGCTTAAATTCAGCAGATTATCCCAGCCACTCGAACATCCCTGTTGGATCAAAGATGGTGCAATCGTTTTATCATTTTCCAAGGAAAAAGAATAACAGGGAGAGAGAGAGAGAAGAAGGAAAACGAGGGGGGGAATTCTGTTTCTTCGTCTTCTCGCAGCAGAAAAGGGATTTTATGGTGATTGGGAATGCCGCAAGGAAGAAGAAGAAGAAGCGCAATGGCGGGGAGCAGGGTTCGTGAGCCATCGCGATTGTTAGCGGACCATACGTGCACGATTCGGCTCTCTGAAATTTTCGGGAAGGCGGCGAGGTATATTTTGGGCTACTTTCTCATGGCTGGCCTTTGCAATGGCGTGCATTTCCTTTTGAGGCCCTTTTCTCAACCTCGCATAGCCTCCGATACCATCGTAAGTCTCGTCTCCTCTCCGCAAAATTGATATCGATTCTTTGAGAATTTTCGGATCAGACAGAAATTTTGTGTCTGGCTTGGCAATGTAATCTGATGCTTGAGATTTTTTGGGTGTTTCGAAATTCACATGAGTAGGTAGAGCAGTGAAATGGGTATTAGGAAATGGGGGAACTCTGACCTTTTATCTCTCTTTCTTCTTAGGTCAGAATTTCTCAATTGTTTTGGATCCTCTAGAGGCCAATTTGATAGCTATATCTGCCATAAGTAGAATCTGAACCTTATATTTTCTCTCTAGATGGGTAATCAGTGTCTTTAAGAGTGACTTCTTCTTTTCAAGTCCCACGAATAACACTGAAATGGGTGTTGTTAAGGCATTGAAGTTGTACTCATAATCATACCAACAAAGTCTTGCATCTCAAGCAGGAATTAGAAGTCTCGGATGGGCTTTTTTTTTTTTTCCAATCAAAAACTATGCTAACCGGCTTGCCTTCTTGGTCTTAGTTTGTATATGCTCATGATTCCTGATTTTCTTCATTTAACACGCAGGTAGGTTTGGTTGTTGGCAACTTCATAAGGAAACAACTTGATATATCGACGATTAAGACGTTGCGTTATATAGTTGACTTCGGTATGACATGCTACATGTTTGTGCTGGGACTGGAGATGGATCCATATGTGCTCTTCAAAGCACCTGCACGCGATGCTAAAGTAGCTTATGCTGGAATGATTTCGACATTCATCTTAGCTGGCTCCATTACCCCATTTATCAGCTTTTCAAAGGACAGAGAGATCAGTTTCATCCTCTCCCTCTCAACTGCTCTCTCTAGCACAGCCTCTCCCGTGCTAACTCGTTTGATCACCAGTCTTAAAATAGGCAAATCAGACATAGGCCGGCTTGTTATTTCTGCTGGGATGCATTCTGATTTTATATCCACTCTTATGATCTGTGTCGGTTATCTCTTTTGTGATTGCCAAGAGACGCGCATCTCCTTCATCAAAGGTTTACGATTAGCTGTTGTGTTATTGATCCAGACAGTACTCACAGCAAAGGTTTCACCGGTATTCATGAACTGGGTAAATAATGAAAACCCCGAGGGTAAACCGATGAAAGGTCCTCACCTGGTTCTTGCAATTGCTTTCATGGCCTCCATTTGTTGCTGCCCTACTATATTTGGCTACAATCCAATTCTCAGTGCATACTTGGCTGGAATATTTTTACCTCGAGAAGGCAGAGTATCAAGGTGGGCAATCGGAAAGATTAACTACCTACTAGTTACCGTTTTCTATCCCATATTCTTCTTTTGGATGGGAGTTGAGTCCAAGTTAAGTGACTTTGAACCTGGACAAATAATGACATGGGTCAGGTTGATTGTGCTTTTTGCTATWGCAACTGTTGGAAAAGTTGTTGGTACCATCATTGCTGGGGCAATTTTGGGGTTTCATTGGCCTGAATCAGTTGCACTTGGGCTGCTGTTAACCATGAAGGGCCATTTTCATATATACTTTGCCATTGCTGCGAAAACAGTAAGTACCCTTGCTCGAGGCTTCATCGTTTTCTACCAATGTATTTTCATCTTGATAAATACAGCACTAAAATCGAACTATTTCACCTTATAAATGATGAACAAATGCAGGCTGGAAAGACGACTACATCTACGAGCACTGTGATGGTAATCGTGGTCTTCTTCACAGTCGTGCATGCCCCGCAAGTTGTGGCACATATAATCAAACGGGCAAGGAAACGAACACCTACGCATCGAATGGCACTCCAATTGCTTGATCCAGCAAGTGAGCTTAAGATCTTGTTATGCATACATGGACCTCAGAACACAGCCGCAGCCATTAACATCATGGAGATTTCACGGGGGGCAGCTAACCCTGGAGTTGTTGTTTATGTCACAGACATGATTGAACTTACAGATGAAATAGCAGCCACATTAGTGCAAGGTGAAGGAGTGGACTCCGTGACGGTAACCCACACAGGAGTGACACAAATGAGAGACCAAGTTACTGCTGCTGTCCAGAGCTATGTAGACGAAAATGGAGAAGGAATTACCTTCAGAAGAATGTTGGCTCTCTCAACACTCAATAGTATGGCTCAGGACATTTGCATTTTAGCAGAGGAATTGATGGGAGCTCTTATCATACTGCCATTCCACAAGAGCCAGCGTGGAAATGGGGCGTTGGGTGAGGGCCATTCCGGTTTCCGTTTTGTAAACCGCAAGGTAATGATACTAAAAGACTGAAAGTTCTGCACAGTCAGTTATAACTGGTTCCGTTCAAGTATATTAGTATTGATGCTAGTAGAACATATACAGTTACAAGGGAATTGATTGATTATAGGATGTGTAGTGCAAATAAAGTGAAGATTTTGATCGATTAAGTTTAGAGAATTTGTTGTTTCATATAAATTTTGTCACCAATGCTTCTCATGCATCAGTAGCTGACACATTTCATTCAAACAGGTTCTCAGGAATGCCCCCTGCTCTGTGGGAATCCTAGTGGATCGAGGTCTTGGAACGGTAGAAAAAATTTCAAGGTCGTATGTATCTCAGAATGTGGCAGTCATCTTCATTGGCGGTAAAGACGACAGAGAAGCATTATACTATGCAGGCCGAGTAGCAAAGCATCCAGGAGTTAAACTCTCAGTGATTAGATTCTTGGTAGATGCTGATGCGGAAAATGCTGCAAGAAGAGCTGGGACTTACAGGATAAGTGAAGCTGAGCAAGAAGAGGAAATGAGACAAGACGATGAATGCTTTGCTTATTTTTACGAACGGTATGTGGCCGGTGGGCATGTTGCTTATGTAGAAAAACACCTTGCCAGTTCCTCCGAGACGTATTCTACTTTGAAATCGCTGGATGGGCAATATGCACTCGTAATTGTCGGTCGAGGTGGGGGAGTCAACTCGGTGTTAACTTTTGGGATGAATGACTGGCAACAATGTCCGGAATTGGGTCCTATAGGGGATGTTCTTTCTGGATCTGAATTCGCTGTTAGGACCTCGGTTTTGATCATCCAACAACACAATCTAAAGGGAGAACTAGATGGACTTGATGATGATTTTTCAATTATGTAGATGTCAAGAAACCAATGAGATTAGTAGTGATAGACATTTAGAAGCTAATTGTAGCCATGAATAACAGTGATTTGTAGAGAAGTTTAGTTGATGGAAATGATAGAAAGTGTGTAGAAATTGACAGGTATATAGACTTCTGACCATTTGACTTGTTCTGTAAAACAGTGATTTCTAACCAATTGAGAATCGAATCAAGTTCTCATTTATATTTTACTGCTATATATGTGAGTCGAAATTGGTGCCTTTAATTCCTAAAACTCACCAACCAAATATTCATCATTTTGTTCCCTTGCACTTTGATAACAATTTTGTTTTCATAACACTTAAATTTTTTAAAACACAAATAAGTTTTTGGAAACTTTTTTTTTTTTTTTCAAAATCAGTT
>NW_019104489.1:2178362-2240323 GCF_001995035.1 Momordica charantia
CCCTTTTTTTTTTTTGTTTGTGTAGACCTAAAATGACTCTGAAGTTATGGAAAATAGCACTCTGGCGATTTAAAAATGATTTAGAAAAAACATTTCGATTTACTTGAACCCTMGCCTGTCATTTTCAAAATGTTCCACAGATAACAGTAAATTGTGCTATAACAGGTTTTTAATAATAGTTTTGTCTATATGTGAACTTCAACATAGTAAAAAACAAAGTCGAAAGCTTGAATTTTCACCCTATATTAGGATTATAAAACTTTAAAAAAAAAGGGTAACGGTCAATGTGAAAATAACTTTGACATTTACTCTTTCTCTTGAGATCTGGAAGTTCGAACTCCTATTATTCCAATTAGTTGTACTGAAAGAACAAAAACAAATAAAAAAGCAATTGTCTTTACTTTGAGCAGCAATTTACCAATCTTAATTAACTCATATTTCTCATGGTTAAGCAAGAGAAACATCCTCTAATCTAACTCAGGCCAGCAAGGGTATCGCAGAATTTATTTCGAATTTATATTAGACTAAGATGGCCATAAAATTTATTTTTGGCATTCAGTTGCCAATTGGAATTTATTGAGTTGAAGGACATATGCAAAGAATCGAGAATCTAATATGGGCAGATAGCTAGATAACAAAACTTCCCCTTCGTCTCCTTTGAAGGTAAAACTAATAGGCCCTCGAGAACCTTGAAAGCTCACTCTGCATCAAGCAATTCACAAACATATGTAAATAATAAGGTCATAATCTATGTAAAGTTCAAGAACTCAAATAGATGATTTTAAAATATAAGAACAAAAACGAAATAAAATAGGTGTAAACCTTGACAAAAATAGTATTTGAACGTAATGATAATGATGATAATGATTCAGGTCGATTAGCACTTTTTTTTTTGTTTGTTCTGAGAAAGCTGAGACTGAATTGTCACAATGAATAAACGAAATCATAACC
The DNA here is from genome assembly GCF_001995035.1 of Momordica charantia. The sequence continues at coordinate 2,179,314 of NW_019104489.1, forward strand.
ATATCACACCCAAATTGCAGAAGAAAATGGTCAAGGGGGAATGAAAGCGTTACCTCAAGCTCAAATTTCAAATGGTCAAGCTCCTTGTCCAAATCATTTACAGCTTGATTATACGCCTGCATCGGTGAAGATTGGCTAGCTGTGTGTATCTGCATAATACTAACATCATGCATCAAAAGAATCGAAAAATGAATGATAAGAGAACATCAAACAGAACTTATTAGTCAATTGTAATTTAATCAAGAACAGACCATAACAAAGCCCCTCCTAATTCGTTTTAGATTAAAAAATCATATAAAAAAGTTAAGCTTTTAAGGTTTTCTCCTTCAATTGTCCCTTTAAATTTCTTGAAATTGAAAAATGGCTCCACCTCTCCATAGAGTTACAGTATTCATAACCAATCTAGAGTATAAGCTGCCATTGCCAAAAAGCAAAATCGATTGCAAATATGATTACAGTGCTGTTCATCAATTAACCATTCATGCAACAGAGAAACATATACACGATGGGAAAATAACCGAAGTACTAACCCGGATAAGTATTCTGTACTTAAGAGGGTGCGGAAGCTGGTATGCAGCGAACAACACATTATCGTCTCTGTGAAGTTGCCTGATTATTCACGCCAGAACACTCAATACAAAGTACGCTAAACAAAAACGAAGGAACGAGTTAAAATCGCCATAAAATATCTCCGATTAACAGAAAACCCTACATGCGGAGGATGTTTCCGACGGTATGATCCTCTCTCTCTAGTATGAAGGTCGCCGCGTTCATGATCTTCGTATCTCTCTCGTATGAAACCCTACAATGGCAACAAAATGGAGGTCCGTACAGAAACAAATCACAACGGAGACGGCGACCGGTGGTTGTATACAGAGAAAAAAAAAAGCAATCGATCGTCGAATGAAACAGACTATGAACAAAAAAATATTTAGGGTTCGCGATTTTACTTCTTGGCGCCCTCGGGCACGACGAATCGCTCGTAACGATCGGGGACGTTCATGGTGTTTCTTCTCTAAAACTGAAACCTTCTCTGAAAATAGTGGGGAGTGGGCTCTATATATATGCGTCATTCTTGATGCGCTCCCTTTTTTAACGGTTTCAACCAACGACGTCGTTTCGTCAGGGAGTTCTTTCGTTAATTCGTTAGTGTCAGAATCAGCTTGTTTGCACCTGGACTATTCTCACGGATAACTATCTGATTCTACGATACTTGGTATTGATCAATTTAGCATAGTATGTTTAATTTTTTTTTTATAATTTTAGAATGATAACCTTTTAATCTCTATTGTTAAATATCTTATCGAAAATTAAGTATGGGTTTTTATCATATAATGATTTTTTGTAACTTATAAATAAATTTGCTCCCTCGTTGGTTCATTGATCTATTTGATTAAAACTTTACAAATATTTTCACGATAGAGACTAAATTGTTACAAACAGTTTAAAAGTACATATATTAAATTATTACAAACTAAAGTGAGAAGTCTAAACGGTTAGTTCAACAACTTTAATCCCTTATCAGTTTATTGATATTTTCAATAGCCACGAGCACTTCAAAGTACTCACGTCATGTTGTTTGAGGTGTGGATTGTGCTAGTTGGAACAATGAACATAGCACATATTTGGTATGGTTTACATCACAATATGAGTAAGTATTTATATTAGAGATCTTAGAGGGAGACACTTAATCTTAATTCGCCTATACTATTAGGTATTGTATCATCTTCGTTAGTTTGGTAGACACTCAATCTTGCCTTGGTCAGATTTCGCCCCATTAGACTTTGGAGGTTGCAGACGCTTTTGATTTTGATTTCATAGTAGAGTTAGCGAATAACTCACATATTTATGCTCAGTTTCTTATGTACTCTTCCACTTATCTTAAGAATTTTATATGTACTATTGTATTTATCTTAAACAACGTTTAGTCACACTAGAATACACTACAACTTACTTATACTACGGTTAACTTATATTTTTTCACAACGAACTCACTTAAGTTTGGTAGTTTTTAAGAATAGACCTACTTACTAGCCTATATTTTACGCGTAATATATCATCGTAACTATTCAAGCCGGCCACACTCTAGTGACATACTATTTTAATACCTAACATCTATTTATCCACGACAACATAAGTGATTTAGTATATTTTATCMATCATAGTTGCCATACATTTAAACAGTAACTGATATAGTTTGTTAGAAAATTTAAAACACAACCTTCCAAAAATACATCAAAATCTAACTTCCAAACATGGGTAAAACCCCCCCCCCCCCCCAAAAAAAAAATCCCCTACAATTTTACCAAAATATCCTTAATTTCGAATAAACTTCCAAGTTTCATTTGATCTCTCATAACACTCATCTAACAATACCCTTCAATTAAAATACCCTTCAAACTCAATGGCCAAGATAACACACTAAATTGGTCAGCAGAAGCTTGAATTTCTCCATATTTGAGAGAGAGAGTGAAGAAGTAGAAGTTTGGGTGACTTTGAAAATTTGACTTGAACCCAGGGGCATTCTCGTCAAACCGACGACAATTCAACCTAATTTTTTAAAAAAGGAGGGCACTTTGACAAAAATACGGTCTTTCAAACAGGGCGAAAAATTTTACTTCGCTCAAAATCTCTGCCCCGCCCTTCTCTCTCGATTCTCAACTCTCTCATCAGTCCTAATTTTTGATTTACATAAAAAAAGTTTTAATTTTTGTTGTTGGGTTTTTTCTTTTTATATATATTTTTGGATGAGATTAAAATTTTAGAGGGGGGAGAGAGAGAGAGAGATCCCTAACGCACAATCAAAAATTCAAAATCTCTAAATCTCTCGCAAATATGGCATTTCACGTAGCTTGTCCAATTACATGGTATACAAACTTCCCCTCTCTTTTCTTTCTAATCCCATTTTACTTCTTCTCTTTTTCTTTCGCTTTTTATTTTTATTTTTTGCTCTCGCTTTCTAATTCTCTCCATTGCCCATCTCGGTTTTCTCGCGGTTTGAGGGCTCATTGGGTCAGTTTTTTGTTGTGTTGTTGCATTGCAGCCGGAGGATTTGCTTCTGCCCGCTAGGGTTTGCGCCGGGGTTGCAGAGTGGGAGGGGGAGGAATGACTTTCTTGATGGTGTGGTTAAGGTGGAGGAGTTTCTTAAGGATCCTTGGGGAATTAGGGCTAGAGATGGGAAGGGAACCACGGTTCAGGTGTGGGTTCCGAAGGTTGCGCCGCCACCCCCACCAGTGCAGCCTGTTGGGGTTGTCGGTGAGGCGTTTGTGGGAGGAGGAGGTGATGGGGTTGACGAGATGGCTGCGGCGATGTCGGCTCAGACCAAGCGTATTGCGCTTCAGAGGAAGGCGGCTGCTGCTATGATTGCTGCTGAGGACTACGCTCGGCGGTTTGAGTCTGGGAATTTAGTGGTGAGGGTTTTGAGTTTTTGATCGTTTTCTTTGTAACGTAAAGGATTTAACATCATATTGTTTCTTAGTTGAGTTTCTGTTAATAAAATCATTGTGGAGTAGAAGTTGAGTGTGGGGACTTTTTTTTTTCCTGTTGTTCTGACACTGAATTTAGCTTGTATCCAGCAGCTCGAGAATTTTAGGTGACCAGATGTAGTACTATTGGAGTTTTTAGAGGGCAGATCTTTAGTAACTTTTTGGGTTCTTTTAAAATGCTGGTCATATTTCTTGGTTACTAGTTATTAATTTAGTAAAAACACATAATTTTTGCTTAAATTAGGATTAATGCAGCGGCTGGTGCTAAGTATGCAGTCATTTGGTTTTTACTACTAGATCAGTGAATGACCTTTATTATGAGGACCGCATCTTGCATGTCTGTGAAAGTTGCCTCAAGTTCTCTTTCAATATGGAATCTCATTTATAAGGATGAATTATTGAAATGCCCTGTAAGCTGCAGTCATAATCGTGGGTTTTTTTTCCTTGCACAGGATGCCTCTGGTGCTGTTGTGGGTGAAGAGCAGGGGCAATCTAATGTGAATGTAATGTGTAGAATATGTTTTTTTGGTGAAAATGAAGCTAGTGAGAGAGCAAGGAGGATGCTTTCATGCAAAAGTTGTGGCAAAAAATACCATCGCAGCTGCTTGAAATCCTGGGCTCAACACAGGGGTAAGGCTTCGTGGTCACTAGAATCTTTTGAGATCAGAATTTTTTTGAACGTTTATTATGGGCTTTACCCACAGATCTATTTCATTGGAGTTCATGGACTTGCCCTTCCTGCAGAGCATGCGAGGTAATAAGCGATATGCAGCATTCCTCTATTTTCTCTCTTCATCAGCGTCTCTTATCTAATATTTGGTACCTTTATTTCAAAGGCAGCATGTTGTTCTCTAATGTCTGACGGCCTCTTTAATCACTAAATCTGATGTTTTTCATTGTAAATAAACCTGAATCATGAGTATTTTGATGGGGTTAAAATTCAAAATGGGGGAGGTGATACTTCAAGCTATATGAATTGTCTCAGAGTCATTAAGCAATTTACTTTGCTAACAATTTAATGTTTGAATCTGGTAATCAATATGAACAGGATTGAATGCAGGTTAATAAATAGAGATATGATACACTAGATGATGTAGTGCATGTTGTATTAAAACAAATGACTGGTGAACTGGAGAATTATTCTTATAGTTATATTACCATGGAAGGGTATCRCAGAGGTCAAACTTGTAAATTTAAATGAGTATTAAAGATATGGTGATTAAAATTCAAAATTAAATGTTAGATAGAGATAAGGTAATTTTTATGTATTGGGAGGATTGCAAACTGGAGAATATTGACCGAGTATTCTGCCTTGATACTGAAGTTAACGTTCCATATTGTATTAATTTTATTTTATTATTCAAGACATACGCTGACGTAAATGATTTTCATTGTTCAAAAATTTGGTATTAGATACATATAAGTTATAACTGAGATGTATGATATTGCTCCTTAGTAATTGAAGAGATAAGAGCACCTTGCTATGTGATTTAAAAAGTTCTGCTTTTATGAATGTGTTATCAGGTATGCAGAAGAACAGGTGATCCTAATAAGTTTATGTTCTGCAAAAGGTGTGATGGTGCGTACCATTGTTACTGTCAGCATCCTCCTCACAAGGTAAGGGGTGCTTTCCCATTCTTGAGTTTTATTTCCCAGTCAAGTGACCTGCTTATTATTGCTGATGCAAATGATTGAATATTGTAGAATGTAAGTTCTGGACCTTATCTGTGTCCAAAACATACAAAGTGCCACAGCTGTGGGTCCAATGTTCCAGGAAATGGCCAAAGTGTGAGGTACACACTTTCTTCTCCTGGATGGTCTTGCTGATACTTCTTATTTTCCTCAGTTTTCCTCATTTAAATATCATGTTCACCTCATCTTCTGTTATTCTTACTTTTTGTTGGGACGGTAGATTCAATGCATTATTTTATAAATGTCTAAGTTTTCTGGCTTGCCTGCTGCAATTTATGATTACAATTTTCACGCAGTTTGTCAATATAGATTTCAGTTTGCATGTTGATAGATATAATACTTACTATTGATGTTTTTTTAAAGATTGTCTTCCGAATTAAGGATCATCGTGACTACTAACTAGCAATATTTGAAGTTTGCATAAACTGGTCTAGATGCTCACAATTATTAATATATTAAAAAAACTACTAATGAGTCATATTCTTCTAGGTAATGTGCATTATGCAATGCTATGAGTTTATTTCTGTGGGTATCAGGAGCGATACTGTTTCTTTTGGATTTACATGAGTTGAATACTAGAAAAGGGCTCATGCTTGCTGTTGAAATGCAGGTGGTTTCTGGGATATACATTTTGTGATGCATGCGGTAGATTATTTGTAAAGGGGAACTATTGCCCTGTGTGTTTGAAGGTAATATATTTTTCATAAACACAATATTTTGGGATTTTAAGTTGTTTCTGTTCATTTAAGGTATGGAAAGTTCAGTTTCTGTGGTTTAATACAATAACCACCGGTAGTCTGTCAATTTCTTACTTCTTACTTAAAAGAGAGTTGTTGGTTGAGGGGAATAAAAATAATGAGTGAACTGTGTTCTTCTTTTAGGTTTATAGAGATTCAGAATCCACTCCAATGGTTTGCTGTGACATTTGCCAGCGATGGGTACACTGCCAATGTGATAGTATCAGGTTTTCCCCTACTTTTGGTTCTTACTTTTGCAAAGACCAGAAAATATACTCTTGATTTTGTTGCTATCTTGTATATTGCTGTACATGCTCAGTCTTTCTTACTAGTAATACCCACTCGAAGGTCAAAAGTTGATGAAAGAAAATAAGGAAAAGCCTAATTATTCACGGTGGGTGGGTGCTTTGGTAAACTTATGGATTGCACAGCAGTTTCACACTACTTTTTTTTTCCTTTGATATCACTATAATAGGGTGGTACAGATGGTGCGTGTGATTGTGAAGGTGGTCTTGAATTGTTCCCTTGATGTTATGCTTTCATTGGTCTTCAGCTGTAACTGAGCAGTGACATGATTTGTCATTTCCTCATGAAATTATTACAGCACGGCACTGAATTGAATATATTGAGTTCCTGTTTCCATGCCTTTTTAGTACATGCATTAATTATGAAGTTGCAGTTCTCCATTCTTTAAATTTGTGAGCTGATTTAATGCAACATCAATCTTTTAGCTTTAAAGCAGAGGAACTACACTTGTATTTCCCCTTGCTAAGTTTTGTTCTTTTAATTTTTACAGTGATGAAAAATATCTACAGTTCCAAATCGATGGGAATCTCCAGTACAAGTGTACTGCATGTCGTGGAGAATGTTATCAGGTTTTCTTAACACCACCACCCCCTCCCCCGGTGGAAACACCTACAGGAGAAAGATGGTTTTGAATTATATTGTTCTTGAGTCCCTTCAACTTTTTTGCAGGTAAAGAATCTGGATGATGCTGTTCAAGAGATATGGAGAAGAAGGGATGAAGCTGATCGTGAGCTAATTGTTAACTTGAGGGCTGCTGCTGGATTACCAACTCAAGAAGAGATATTTTCCATTTCACCCTATTCGGACGATGAAGAAAATGGTCCTGCAGTTATTAAGAATGAGTTTGGACGTTCATTAAAACTTTCTCTGAAAGGGTTAGTTGACAAAGTGCCCAAGAAGAGCAAGGATTATGCGAAAAAATCATCGAATAAGAAGTATGCCAAGGAAAAAGCCTCCCAGACTCCTTTGGTCAATCAATCTGAACTAGATCAGAGTTCTGAAGGGCGTAATGATCTTCAACAACATGAATTTGGTGAAGGTAATGAGAAGAATGGTGGTTTGCAACACCAGAATAATAATGAAGGAGCAGACACATATTCTTCTCCTGTTGCCGGGAGTCTTGGCCACAATGAAGGAATGTGCTCTATTAATCAACCAGGGGTCTTGAAACACAAGTTTGTTGACGAGGTGATGGTAAGCGAAGAAGAAAGGTCATCAAAAGTTGTTCAAATCAAGGCCAGCAAGGCTCAGGGTTTGGATACTGGAGAAGATACAGGAAAATATGCCAGTAAGTCAAAGACTGCAAAAGGAAAGAAGCTAGTTATTAATCTAGGTGCACGGAAGATTAATGTTGCTAATTCCCCGAAGTCTGATGCTTCAAGCTGTCAAAGAGAACAAGATATGATTACCTCAAATGGTATGGTTTCTAGAAAGACTTCGTATGCTTAAATGGTGTGTTTGCGTTGAAGATGATGAGGGGCTGTTATTGAAATTGTATCGTTCTCTTCTTCTAGATTCTACTATTCAAGACCTAATTTGTAGTTCTCTTCTTTGTGCAGGGGAAAAGGTGGATAACTCCAGCCAATCAACAGGACTGAAGGCTGGGGAAACAGAGAAGAGCCAAAGTTTTGGAAAAGTCAGAATTGGAGCTTCTGACACAAATCCTGCATTTGGCAGAGGAAATGCTGCTAGTGGATCTGAAGTTGGTCCCCCGGATGGAACTCGTGTATTTTCTCGAAAAAGAAATGTGGAAGGAAGCACAGCTGTTGTTGGTTCTCTCAGTGAAGTTTCCAAAATAAAAGAAGAGAAGGTACTTTTGGGAAAGCAACATGAAAGTGGATCACATATATGCAGTGATGGACATGATGATAATGGTCAGACACATTTACCACAGTCTTTGCCCAGAGACTCAAAACCCTTGTTGAAGTTCAAATTTAAGAAACCTACCCTTGAAAATCAAATTTCTTGTCATGAGGAAGAGAAAAGTTTTGTCAAAGGCCAGAGGTCCAAAAGGAAAAGACCATCACCTTTAATGGATAAAATATCCTTCAATGAAGTTGAAGACTTGTCACGCTCTCATAAAGATAATTTATTGGACGAGATCATGGATGCTAATTGGATTCTCAAAAAATTGGGTAAAGATGCAGTGGGAAAGAGGGTTGAAGTCCAACACCCATCAGACAAGTCATGGTGAGTTTTATCTCTCTCTCTCTCTAATACACTTGGAATAACTAAAGGAATTTGTTGGCATTGGCCAACATTTACCATTCTAAACGATCAAGTCGTATTTGTTTGCTTGGCTTATGTAGCAAACATCTGTTAGACATTATTGGTATATGTTTAATTCTTTTAAGACGATTCTTATGAATATAACGCTTGTAAAGGTCTTTTTTCTCTAACTCCCTATACAGTTTGAATATTTTAGAAGTTCCAAATTTCCAATTTTTGCTTTCTTTCTTTGTTCGCATTATCAAAGGATAGAAAAAGAAAAAAAAAAAATGAAAGAACTTGTTCAATATAGATGGCAGTTGAAGATGTGGCTTGGTTTCTACTTCCATTTTAAGAACTAAAATTTGGCTTCATTACTCTGTTCTGAATTGAGGTAAATATTCTGCATCACTAATATGTTATATTGCATATCATGTGTTGTTCAGGCAGAAAGGAGTGGTTTCCGACATGATTGATGGCACATCGACATTATCGGTCACCCTAGACGATGGTAGAGTAAAAACGTTGGAACTTGGCAAGCAAGGAATCCGCCTTGTTCCTCATAAGCAAAAGAGATCAAAATCGTGATGGCTGAAGCTAGTCCCTCTAATTATATCGTGTGGGATTTTCTTCTCCAGTGTATATGCAATGTATATGGAGATGATTCTTTCGAGGACTTGAAGGAGGAAAGGCAATCAGTGGCTCTCTGGTTGCTTGTGTGGAAGCTGATTTTTTACTCTGAGCATTTCATGGAGGCAGATCCTGTAATCCCTTTGAAGAACTGGGATAGGAGGCAGAGTATTCAGTTTCCTTGTAGTTCTTTAAAGCTCTGCCATTTTGGTAAAATTATAAAATTTTAATTTTAGGATACCATTGTGATAGAATAGGGAATGGACAGTCGGCCTAAATGGCCATTTGGGTTGTTATTGTTGTTGGGTAGAACTCTTGTTCAATGAAAGTAGTAGAATTTTTTATTTTTTATGAAGTTAGAAAATGCCATTTTTATTATTTGAAATCTAAATCCATGCTTCTCTAAAAAGAAAAATATATGTAATCGGTTATAATATGCAAGGCTTTCAGACTGTATCTTAATAGATCAGAAATTATGTTTTCTTGTTCTGTCAAAGAAAAAAGTTGTGTTTCTTTGTTAAAAGAAAGGGACAACCTCCCACCATCTCTACGCCGAGGATTTCTCTTGGGCAAACGCAAAAATCAAGCTCATTAAAAAAATGTCCGAGCAGCGATCGAATGTTCAATGTTATAGAAGATAATAGGTGGCTAATCTATCGAGCTATGCCTGGATCGGCCGATATGTTTGTACCTGATATGTTATGAGATAACATTTTTGCTTGATTTTTGCAGGATAAACTTATCCTTGGATGCCTTTGTCCAAGACAGCAAAATTCTATGATGAAGAAGCAGTGACTTAAAAAGGGATTCTTCACTTTTCTCAGTAGGTCTCTTAATATGGATTTTGAGATGTACAAGTTTTGCAGTGTCTAAAATGTATTCCATTTTTTAGTTCATTTCTCAAGCTTCAAGACTTTGGTCAATAGTCTCATCTTCCAAAAGGAAACCACATCCTGTATTATGCAGTGTTTGTACAACAATGAAATGAAGTTACAAAATTTAGCATGCTTTATACGACTACCTACCTTCTTAAAATGAGAAAAATTAAAAGTACTTCACTGATTATACTGGCGGCGGCGGCAAGTCTAGTAGAAGCCAGAATCCAACACAGTCCTCTGAGTCCAAGTCATCTTGTATGGCAAGAAAATGCAACCCTCCACAAGCCTTTTTTGCTGCTTCCCAGGCTTCAGCTTCAGCAGTTGCTACTGGAGTTTTTTTATAGGTTGCATAGACATAACGGGTTGAGATCCCGACTGATAGAATCAAACTAGAGCGAGATGTATCAGCTTCGACTGAATAGACTTCCATTCCATTCATCCAAGCTGTGGAATACAAAAAAAGAGATCAATTGGCAGATTCTTTATAGCCATCGTACTGCACGGTGAGATTTCTTACATTACAAAATCATAGGACGATAGGATGATAGGCATATAAAATCTTTGAGAAGAACAATATAGTAGACTTGGGAAATCGAAATTAGAGAGATAATGAGTTTATTGTGTTCGAAAACATCATAACTCTCACTGATTATAGAGTGGTCGTATACCTGCCAGTGGTTGAGCTCGTGAAGATGCAACAGACAACCCTGGAATCATTGTCTTATTGTCGATTTCGATCCCCAGTAAATCCAGATCAAGACTGGAACCGAACATAAAAGTTGCCTTTAAGTTTGAGACTTCCTCTTGAACAACTGAGAATGTAGAAGAGGAATACTAAATATTGGAAAAACTATAAGAACAAGAAAGCAACTTCCCTTGGTAAGGCAGTAACAGTAACTCTTCAGCCATGTTTAGGGTCAATACAAAACAGAGAAGAAAGCTATTGGTATACCTGAAAAGGGCAATTGGACAAATGCCCACCTCTCCCCAAAAAGATTTTCTGGAAGTTCCATTGGAAATGGATTGTCTAATGCAAGGAGGGGCTTAGATCCTTTCTGAAATCCTGGATGACGCGTATAAACCGTCTCGTACCGCTCTTCAAGCCACAAAAGCAGGGAAAGGCACTGATAGAACAATGAAAACTCTTTGAGCACAGACACAGTCTTATTCATAATCCAAATCCAAACGACTTCACTAAGAAACAGAATCGAAGAAAACACCTATAAATTCATAACTACCAACCCTTTTACTAGGAATGGGCTTTATGCCAAGCTCGGTGCATGCTTTTGTAATGATTGTCTGCATCTGTGACCTATAACCCCATCAACATTTCAATTATATTAACACACCATTATTTAAGAAATCGCTAAAACTACTCGTAGGATATTTCGCTTATAATCTCATACACTTTTCAGAGTTCAAATGCATAAACACAACAGCATTTTACCATTTCCATCAAAATGTGCTTGAGCAATCAGAAAATTTACCTGAAGAAGCGGATTTTCTCCGGTAATGGAACCCCTAACTCTTCACTGATCGACGCAATCGCGTCCCTCAAAGTAATACTGTTAATAACATTGTTCGGAAAATACTTCGTGTACTGAAGCGAGAGGGAATTATCACACGCTACAAGCTCCCACACCTTCTTCCCTCTGATATCCAAAATAGGTCTGGAGCAGAAGTCGAGTTCCCACTCCGTAATGCTCTCCGTATCGGTATCAGGATCCAAATAGGCCAACTCCAAGGTCGGGTCATCCTCTTCCTCGTCAACTTCCACCTCTTCCGGCGCCGAAACCGAGCTTTCCGATACAGAATTCGATAGAAAACGACGTAGTTGTTGTTGATTGATACGGCAATTGGGCGGGAATCTGTTCGCGGTTTTGATCGGCTGTGAAGATGGCGACGAGCTGGGGTTGAGTTTGCGAATGTGAAGAGCTGGGGTTCTGATTCTGGCGGGGTTGAAGCTTAAGGTCGCCATGGAAGAGGAGCTCTCCCCGTAAGATAAGCTTTGGTGAGAGAGAGAGAGAGAGCCGGTTTTGTTAGTTATTTTTCCGCCACAAATATTCCTTCTGCTAAATCTGTTTCTTATTTGGGCTCTCTCAGTTCTCAACCTTAAAAAAAGCCCAAACTTAATTATCATCATTTTGGAAAAAATAATTTAAATTGATCATTGCGGTAAAATATTTAATACAACTCTTACAATTTTTTTTAGTTTGACAATGTTTCTCTTTCCTCAATTTCTATAAATAAAAATAGAACTCTTTGGTCCCATGCTTATGAATTTAATAATGATAAAATATATATTTTTTTTGTATGTTTTGAAAAAAATTGAAAACATAAATAAAAAATAAGATTTTTTTTTGTTTCTTCTAAAATTTCTATAGAATTTCGAGGATGTTTCTAAAGAATAAACATAAATAGTTACTATATGCTTGAATTTTTTTAATCAAATTGAAAACGAAAAAACAGGACGCGTTACGTATTGTGCCTTAAACTTCCAATTTTTTTTTTTTTTCAAATATTGTGAAGATTCTAACTTTCAAGCATGTTAGTGTTGCAATCGCGTTGAATTGTATTAAAGTTGATTTGTAATCTAATATATGACTTCTAATAGTAAGTTTATTAATGAGGTAACAAAAGATATGTACAATTAAGATTTTGTTGCATGTCTCAAAAAAAAGATTTTGTTGCCTAATTTATTTAAATTTGACGAAAAGACTCCAAATGATTTGTTATTAAAAAGAATGGACTACGATATAATATTTACAAATTTAAATATCAAAATAGAAATGATATTAAAATTTGTACATTTAACATTAATAACTCTCTTTCAAATAAGTCAAAAGCGAGCATAGCTCAATATTAATTGACATATATCTAAGGTTGTGAGTTCAATTCCCATCTCATTTATTGTATTAAAAAAACTATATTTAAAATAAAGTAATTTTGAAATACAAATTTTAAAAGATGATTAAAAAACACATTTGGTCTCTATACTCTCATTAAAGTAACAATTTAGTTCATGAACTTAAGTTTTTAACGATTTAGTCATTGTACTTTCCCCAAAGTAACAATTTAGTCCATGAACTTTAACTTGTAACGATTTAGTCACTGTAGTTTAAAATTTGTAGCAATTTAGTCTAAAATTTTTGTTGGTCTCTCCTCAATTTATCAATCTATGCATACAAGAAACTTAAAAAAAAAAATCACGATAAGGACTAAATCGTTATCAACTTTAAATTATAATAACTAAATTGTTACATATTAAAATTCAATGACTAAACTATTACCGATTTAAAATTACAGAGACTAAATTGTTATTTCAACGAAAGTAGAATGACTAAAATTATTTTTTAATCTTAAAACATCCACTGATATAGCTCAAATTGATATATTCATCTCTTATTTTGTATATGATATATTGATATTCATATTTTTTAGGTGCCAGATGAAAATAGCATTTATTTGATCGCGAAATAATAATAAAAAAAGATAAATCCATAAACGAGAGGGTCTGCTTGATAATTACGTACTAAAATCTCAATTCCTCTCTCCGCTGAAGCCATCGGTAAAAGATTCTGTGATGGGTTCACAGAACGACGGCGACATTGGCGGCGGTCCTTCATGGAGCTCCGCCGCCAATTGGACGGTCGTCGGTGGCTGCTTAGAGAATACGGTCGCTTATGAATCCTTCTACTCTCCGATCAACGATGAAGGCGCGGTCGATTCCAGCCCCAAGTTCCCTCTTGTTCTGCGCCGTCCCTCACCGGAGTCTACTCCATGCGAGATCACTCGTGAGTTCCGAATTCCTCGCTTTCCTCTGCTTGTTTGGTTTTCTACTTTGTTTGAGTGATTTCTAGTGTTTGATGTGATATGGAGACTAGACGAAAAATTTCCGAACAAATTAGGCTCTTGGAAAGATGCAAGGGTTTTTGCATTATAACATGATTCGTTTTTTTTTTTTTCATTCATTTAGGTTGTTTTACCTTCTGTTTTCTTAGAAAGAAAGTGACAACCAATGGATAATCTTCGAGTTAGGGCTCCTAAAGTTGAAAGTCGGCGATTATCAGACAATATTAGTTTTAGTGGTGGCTTAAAGAGCTATCTGATTTGATTTGATTATTAAACACGGGAATAATGATCTCAGTGGTTGATGATCTCCGGTATGTTATTACAATTTCTGGCTACTGGCAGTTGAATTAACTATTTCTTGTTCCTCGGGTCACCGTTCAGCTTAAGTCACTTAGCTGTGGATTATTTTTGGAGTTGATTATGTAACGGAGATATGCTAGCTTTGTCAGTTCTTTTCCCGTTTGTTTGCTCTCATCTTTTAAGTAAACTATGAGTTGGCCATATTGCGTCGAGCATCTCAGACTTTCAGTGATGACTCTTGAAAGCGTAACTAAAGATCATGGTCTGCAGTTAATTTTGCGGAAAAGCATGAGATCCGGCAGGTTTATGTTCGAAGCACTGCTCGAGTCTATGAGATGTACTACACTACCAATTCTCAGAGCGAAAATGAATATTTTTGTACTGTTCGTTGTGGTGCTGCTATGAGAGATGAAGAAGTGCTTCACACGAATGGTACTGAAGCTGTGTCTGCACATACAGATGGGCCTAATGGAGATGTGGCTGAAGCAAATTCACAACGTGGCAGTAATTTGAACACAAATGAAGATGACTGGATTGAAGTTAAAGCCCCCAGTGCCCCAGCCCTTGATCATAAAAACAGTTCTTCTCCATCCAAGTCTGGTGGAGACTCAGTGAGGATTAAGCAGGTGTGGTACATTGACCTCACCAATATTTTGTTGACTAAAAGCTCATTCTATCCTTTCACTAATTTATTTTATTTTCATCACGAGTGATGTTCTTTCCTTGAGATTCCCAGTATACTCTTTTCCTACGTAAGTTTGAAAATGAATTTCTAATACGGATGGATGTGAGATGTTGGGCTTACCCGTGCAAACTTGGACTAGTATCAATTGACAATAGTTGACCTTGTAACATTTTCCCTCTGATTACTGGGATAATTTATGGTGGTTGAATTGAAATATTTTATTTGAAGACAATAATGTAGATGACCAAAATATTTGTATAAGAATGTGCCATTAGCTCCTACATTTAGTAAGTCACTTAAGTCCCGGAAGGGATGTCACCACGTATCGGAATGTCAGTGCTTGGTGATATTTGAAACATCTTTCTTTTTAGTTGAATTTCATCTATTAATTTTCTCATTGACGTGGACTGACTTTAGTTCTGATCAGTGACTACTGTGTGGTGAGGAAACTAATTGTGTACATCAGTACATGGATGAGTTATGGCATGGAAACGAAGGTTTAAATTGCAAAATAGTAGGAAAAGGTTAGGATATCTAAATATATACATCTTTATGGAAGAAATCTACTAATGAAAGGAAGATTCAAACTGAAGATTAGTAGGGACAGAAATTTTGAACAGGTGTTTAATCTACTTAGTAGTCTGAATAAATCTGTCTTTAGTAATTTTTCACTAATGGAAGAATTTTTATTCCCAGGACTTCTATGAGGCTACAGCAGAAATAGCAGATGCAACTCCTTGCACATCTCTTACAATCCGTCTTCTTTCTCTTCAGAATAAAAGTATTGTATATGTTGATGAGGTCTACGTGTTTGCCAATCCTGTCGATTCTGAAGAAGAGGGCCCAGTGGAGAACTCAACTCAAAGTTCTCAAAGTTCTTTGATGTCCATGCTTGTCCCAACCCTTCTGCAGTTATCTAAAACTACTGGCATTATTAAGATCGAAGATGGGCATAATTCTAATGTGGAGGGAATGCGTACGTTACCTGAGATTGGGTCAAAAGCTCTTGATTCGACCAGTAGTGTAACTGGACTTCAGCAGGAAGGGAAATCTTGTGCAACCGCTGATGATGTAGTGAAATTGCAAGAAAAAAATGAGTCTGATAGATCTGTACGTCAGTCTGAGGTGCCTCTACAAGTTCCTGCTAAAGAGAGGACATATGACGAACCACTTAATCGTATCGAAAGTGTCTTGAATCAGCTTGTTTGTCGAATGGATAGAATAGAGAATTGCTTTTTGAGGTTTGAAGAAAATATGCTAAAACCCATTAACAGCATTGAAGGGAGACTGAAGCAGGTTGAGCAGCAGCTTGAAGTTTTAAGTAAGGAGTCACATGGTTCAGAATGGCCATCTGGCTACCGAATGTCTGCTCCTAGCTTTTCGGCTAATGAATCAGGTTCTAACTCCTTTTACAACAGTGGGAACGATCATCCCAGTAGTGAACCAATTGAACCGGATCGAAAGGAGCTTCATTCAGGTGCATCACCCATCGCACTTGATATATCGAACTCGGTGGATTCTTCCTTGTTGCACCCGAGTTTTGTAGTAACTGCTCCTGAGTTCTCAAACGGTGATGATGATGATCAGGAGCTTCAAGTGCCAGAGGTTGCAATTGAATCTCCAACGAGTAAACCAAAGCCATCAATTGATGATGTATTGGCATCTGCTCTCGCTCAGTTCGTGTTATCATCATCTTCAATCACGACCCCAGAATATACAAAACCTGCAGCTGTTATCCCTGCAGAGTTTTTAAATGAAGATAGGAACAATAACCGGAAAGCTTCTTCAAGTGATCTGTCTGAAACCGAAATAGATCATATAAGCTGTTCCCAAGAAACTGATAGCATACAATGTACTATGAATTCTGCTTCAGCTTCTCTGTCTTCTGCCAACGGTGAGAACTCAAGCCCTTCTAGGCAAGATCATTCTTCTGACAGAGATTGCAAGTATCAGAGTGTGGATGGTGATGTTGGAGTTGCTTCGAAAGGGAAGGAGGAGATCGGAGACGAGGAAGTTAGTATTAGCACAAGTGAAGATTGTTTTCCAGAGACGAGTGGTACTCCAATCCACCCCCTTCACCGTCATCCCGAAAATGGACCCGATGACACTGATGCCGATGCCATGGAGTTTACAAAAGAAGATTGTGACATAGACATAGTCCACGATGTTCTTGGATTTTCTCGCAAAACATCCATTGTGGATTTTGAGATTCCAATCCTGGATGTGAGCTTTATCTCCATTGCAGATTCGAGTTGCGACGATACCCTCAAGGTCCTTCTCGGGGACATGGCGGAATTGAATTATGGAGCTCCTTGTGTCGAGGAAAGTGATGATGCTACTCCCATTGGTGAGCAATCCGAGCTTATTTTGGTTGAGGAAGAAGAGAACCAGGAGAATAGTACCTCAAGAAATGGCGCCATATCGCTTGATATGAATTACTGTACCATTATGGGCGAGCCTCTGATTGCTGATGGCGAAAATATGCAGGATTACGGCAATAATAATACAATAATCTCGAGTCTTATATGATTAACTTTTGGTCTATTTTCTTATGATGGATGTGTATTTTGTATGTAAATCTTTTGTAGCCATTACATAATTTTAGTCTTTTTTCCTATTTTCTTTTGTTTTGTTTGTTTTTTCCTTTTTTTTTTTTGAGTTCTAACCATGATGTCGATTAGTTATATGCAGTGGATGATATATGACTTAAAAGACGCTCATGTTGGCAAATTTTTTTGTCTTTATATTTTAAAAGTTCTGGTTTAACTGCTAATTTTCATACTTAAAAGATGTTTTTTTTAATTATTTACCTTTATGTTAAATAATATAGCATTTATATAAAATGTAGGGGAGAACTCGAACATTCAAATATGAGAAAAGGCTGAAAAAAACTTGAAATATACTCATGAATTGGTGTTTTTTTTTTCTTTTCAAGTTATTATTATGGTTTAAATTTCATTCTAGCTAATAAAGCTTAAGTTTATTCAATTTAGGTCTTTGAAATTTTTAAATATTTGTTTTAGTTCTCAAAACTTATAAAATTATCCATCTAGGTCTTTTCTATTATTCTGTCATTATACTATCAATTTCCTTTCCAATTTAAACAAAATATTACAAAAGATTCGTAATCAAAATAGAATAAATTGAATACTTCAGGGATCTAAATGTGTGTATATATATATATATATATATACTATATTAAAAAGGTAGGATGTAGGAAAAACATTTTTGGACACTTTTACCCTTTACTAAATTTACAAATTACAAATTATACCATTAATATATTATTACAAATATTAAATTAACTATTAATTATTAATTATCCATACTATAAATGCATGGAATATAAAAGGTTAAAATGCAAAAAGTTTTCCAACAACATAAAATTAATTTTTTCTTTAATTAAAATTCATACTAGAATTTCAAGAGTTTTAGAATTTGAAAGGCTTTTGTAACGTTTTATCCTCTACTACTATAAAAATAGGCTTTCTTCTACATGTTTTTCACAAGTTTCAATACTTTTTTATTCTTAGTTACTTCAAACATCTCTCAAAGATGATTCAATCATGAAAACGTCTCGAGATATTTGTGACATATTCATCAAGTTGCAAGGGAGACATATGTTGAATCTACATATCTCGAATACTAGGTTTGTGACATTACCATTCCACAATTTTAAATTTTACAAAGTTGAATAATAGTATATGTCAAGCAATCTTCAAGAATGAGCATATTTACTCTAAAAGATGAGTGTATAGTAAGTATTTGGATTTTTTTTTGTTACTATTGTTATTTTTCTAATTAGTGTGTTTTTTATTTGGAATGTTTATTTTTTGAGCAATTTTATTTAGAATATTTGTTTAAAATATAGATAATTAGTTGAAAAAAAAAACAATCATAGAAGTCAATACATAAAAAAATGTTTAATTAATAAATTAATTATAAACAATAATTTGTATAGAATCTTAAAAGGTGGAATATAAACTTTTGGWCATTTTATTTTCTAATAATATAATTTGAAGAATTTTTCTTTAATAATTTTAATTATAATATAAAATTAAATCAATAAAATAATTTATATTTAATTAAAAAATTCAACATATATAACAAAATGCCAGCTCTAAACAAATATTTAATAAACAAACAAAATATTAAAAAAATAAAACAAAGGACCCATATTAGATTGAAATAATTTAAAAATAAAAATATTAAAATACCTATTTACTTTTTTATCTTTTAATTTATTTATTTACAAAATATATCATTAACAATTAATTATATTATTAGTAATTAGCTGTCAATAATAATAAATATATATAAAAATTAATCTTAATTATTTTTAAAAATAATTATACTTAAAATATTTTACGTGAAATTATATAAAATTTAATTTACCTTATAATTAAAAAATTTTTTACGTGCAATGCACGTGATAATACACTAGTATATATATATAGAGCAAAATTATATATTTTTTAAGTTCTTTCTTTTTTGAATAAATTAAAATATACTTTTGATTATATTTGAAATTTATTAAAAGATAATTCTCCTATAATTTGAAAATAAGGACACAAAAATGGTTCAAACCGCGAAACAAGAGAAAGACCAATAAACTTTCGACGGCGGACTGATTATGGAGAATTGAAATGCCGCTTTCCTGCGGAGTCTAGGCCGCATCTCGGAGCTTTCCCGCAGCGAGTCACCGGAAAATATCGAAACCCTGAATTCTTCTGATTTCGTCTGAAGAAAGGAAGAAGCAAATGGACGCCGCGGTGGTCGACCCTGGCTCCAAGCTTCTCAAAGCCGGGCTTGCCATGCCGGATCAGGCTCCCTCTATGGTACTTTCCTTCTACTGGTTTTTGTTTTTCCTTTTTATCTGCTTGGGATTGTATTCCAACGCTGTGAATAGTTTAATGCCAGTTCCGCACTTCAGTGGTCGACGACCCTTTTCCCGAAGAAATTTCTTCTGAAAGATTTGTCTCTAAGAGGCTAGTGGAATGGTGTAGGAAGGTTGTTTTGAATTAGAGCCGAGTTTCTGCGATTTGGTTATCGGTTAGGTTAGGGAAGTTTTGAGCTGAGTGTAGTTAAGTGTAAAGTTTCCAATACTGGTACTTGTGTGGAAATGATTTGCTACTTGGAAAAAGGGTTTTGGTTGAAGGGTTTTTCTCTTAATTCTTCTTAATTTCTGTCCACGTGACTCAGATAATTCCTACCCACATGAAACGCATGCCTGAGGATGGATCAGTTACTGATAATTCACCATTTGAGGATGTGACTGTTGATCCAGTTGTTCGGGGGTTCATAAAGGATTGGGATGCTATGGAGGACTTATTGCACCATGTTCTATATACTGGACTTGGATGGGAAATTGGCAATGAAGGACAGATATTGTTCACGGATCCACTTTCTACCCCCAAGGTCAGTTAAGCTCATTACTCATTATACGCAAGTAAACAATGGTATTCATTTCATTGGGAATCAATAAGCTCTGCTTTCTGCTGATCCTACGCATTGAAAAATATATGTTTTTGCTGGAAATTTCAATAGGTTATTTTTCTACAGACAGCGTTGTACGCTAGATGATACCTTTGTCAAATACTTCTAACCTACTAAATTGTGCAACATCGATTGTAGTTCTAACCTGATTTTATTGTGCATTCATTGTTGATTCAAGTTTCCCGAATGATTTTGTTTTTGGGTGAAGAAAACTACCACCTCTCAAGGCCTATGATTGATCTACCATAGAGGCCAACAATAGACAATAGCTTCCACTTGAACATAGCTTACAACTTTCATGGTACTATACTCTTCAAAGAGGACTTCTCACAAAATCTTATTGGGTAGTGAATTTTAATCCCACTAGGATTCTTATGGTTCTAGAGGACCCAACTAAAGCAATTGGTAAGTGTTATATAGCAAGAATAGTTATGGGACTCTAGACCATCTCTGTGAGGGTGGTGAAGAAAGGGTCCTAATTGGAAGAAAAATATTTGCAACTCCTTGGAGTTATCCTGTACTTTGAAATAAATACATACATGCGCATATCGGCATATGTTTTCTTCTCTTCAAAGAAAATGAGAGGTATTCTATTTTACAGGCTATCAGAGAACAGTTGGTGCAATTGATGTTTGAGACATTCAACATCTCAGGATTTTATGCATCTGAACAAGCTGTATTATCACTTTATGCGGTAGGGCGTATATCAGGATGCACCGTTGATATTGGTCATGGGAAAATAGGTACACCACATCTGCACAAACCTTTACTAAAGCTCGTGGCCTGTATTTTGACAATATTTTTATCAACTTTGTGGAATTCATATCCTTGCTGTTTTCAACAAGTAGTTTTGCCTATGTATATCCAAATTCATTTTCTACAATATACAAACAAGGTATTGATTTGTTTCTTAGATTTAAGGATATAAAGATAGAGATCATACATTAATTTTTTAAGTAAAATTATAACTAACAAACATTGGCTAGTTTGAATTAGTTGGTTCAGTTGTTTTGTGTCCATGCAAACAGAAAATTTAATGTTTTACCAGTTACTCTAATAGTTACGTGTTATATAAACAGGGTATGACCTGTGAGAATGCTCAAATAAAAAATTGTAAGGCATTGATCATTTTAGTATTTTACTACACGAGTGTAATAATGAACTGGTAAGAAGTAGCCTTGTGTTGTTATATCCTTAGCCTTGCAGCAGAATCTCAAGTTACTCTAACCATTGTACTGGCTCATCATCTTGGACTTGTCCCGTTCTTTATTATTCCCGATGAAAATCAGCAAGAGCCATCTTAAGAGGCACCCGTATGAAATGTTATACATCACTGAGCAACTTTATTCTACCTTTCCTCGAAGGTCTCAAGATTTGGTTTAGATGATCATCTCTAATGCTTTTCTAATTCCATTTCAAGCTCCTAATGCAAGAAGCATAATTCTTGTTTTGTTCTATACTGCCTTTTGACTTCATTACCAGATATTGCACCAGTAATTGAAGGTGCTGTTCATCACATTGCTTCACGAAGACTTGAAATTGGAGGCATTGACTTGACAAGGTTGCTTGCCCAAGAACTAGGAAAATCCCATCCAATGGTGAATATCACCACAGCTGATGTTGAGAAAATTAAAGAATTGTATGCTTGTTGTGCTGAAGATGAGTTGGCTTATTCAAAAATTGGTGCTTCATGTCAGCTTGAGACACACACCCTTCCTGATGGGCAGGTTTGTATTTGGATTTACACCTTAATATATTGTTGTTTTACTTGACGTGACCCAAGGATGTGTTTATCGTTACATTATTTTGCATAGAGCTTTCTTGACTCCTCGTTGTCATAATGCTTAACTCTCTTTCTTTCTTTTTTCTTTTTTCTTTTTGGAACAAGATATGAACTTCTCATTAAGATAATGAAAAGGGACAAAATTGTTCAAGGATACAAACTCTCGAAAGAGTGAAAATTGAAATGAAACATAAAATAAACTTAAAGCTTAAAACACTGCCATAAAAACATTCAAATTTGAGCAAATCAGACTAGGGGAATAAGATTTAAATAAAGGAGAAAGAGAGCTCCATTGAGAAGCTTTAAATCTAGCGATGTCAAGACGAGCCGCGGAGGACTGCTTCTTTCCTTCAAATGTTCTTAACTCTCTTTCTGTGCATGTGCTATCAAGTAACTGGTTGTTGAGCTGATTTTATTTGGGGTGGAAAAGTTGGTAACCAAGAGAGTTGGAGGATGGAGTTGGTTAAAAAATTTCACGACTCTGATGAACCATGACCATTTATTGACCATTGGAAAGCAAAAGAGGGGGCAGCGTGCTGTGTACAACTGAATATCAATGTGTGTATCATGAGCTCTGTTGAAAGTCACAACATCTTATTAAGAAAAATGAAGTAAAATTTCTATGCAGGCTTCGGCTTATTAGGCATGTGTATGCTGAGATGTGTTGCAACTTGCAACATCTTGTGAAAACAAATGAAATAAAATTTCTAGATAGGCTTCGGCTTATGTGGCAATGAGACTATAAAGCTTAGAGAGTTGTTGGACTGATCTATGCACACACTGATATTATGTTTTAACCTGGGCCATAAAATTTTCATCTATGGTTTACAGTAATTATAACTTTAAGCCTGTTCTAACGTAAGCCAAAGCCAGATAAGCCAAAGCCTATATAGAAACTTTATTATATAGAAACACTAATATTTATGTTTTAACCTAGGCTATAAATTTTCATTTATCGATTATAGTAATTATAACTTTAAGCCTGTTCAAACCTAAATGTTGTAGACTTACTTGGCACCGTTCCAATCAAGTCAGCAGATTCAATCTCACAAGTACCATGTGAATTCTAAGAAAGTGTGACCTAATAATTAAATTTCATGGAATGGTCTAGTGGTCAATAAGGGCCATTGTAAATAGTAAAGGGCTTAGAGGGAATGAGTTTAAACCTAAATAGTAAAGGGCTTAGAGGGAATGGGTTTAAACCATGGTGGCCACCTACCTAGGATTTAATATCCTACGAGTTACCTTGTCAACCAAATGTAGTAGGGTAAGGCAGTTGGCCCGTGATAAGTGGAGGTGTGCACAAGTTGGCCCGGACACACGGATATAAAAAAAAAATAAAAGACTTACTGCTTGGATATAATGAGGAGCATGAAGATGGCGACTCAAGCAAGAATTTATTGAAAAACAGGGGAATTTCACATTTATTTCAAATCATCGATCCCTCCTTTCTCTTCTGATGTTGCTTCTATCATTTGGTTGCAACTAATTGTTTTACATTTTGCCTGATTACCTTCTATTGTTGCTTCTCGTGCCTGGCTTGAGATGCAATGAATAATTCTTTGTCTGAACCCTTTAAGTGCATGCCCGGCTTGAGATGCAATGAATAATTCTTTGTCTGAACCCTTTAAGTGCATGCCCATTTTGTACCTGGCTTGAGATGCAATGAATAATTCTTTGTGTGAACCCTTTAAGTGCATGCCCATTTTGCTCTTAAATGAAGTTCATAGATGAATATTTGGATTTCATAATAACCAAGCATTTCAAACTCTGGTGGCCACCTACCTAGGATTTAATATCCTACGAGTTTCCTTGTCAACCAAATGTAGTAGGATCAGGTGGTTGGCCCGTGAATAGTCGAGATGCGCGCAAGCTGGCCCGGACCCACGAATATCATAAAAATAATAATAATAATAACCAAGCATTTGAATTGAGTACGTACATGATTTTGAAACACTTAATCAGCTACATGCACTTGTTGCTCTAATAATCTTTGAATTTAGACCTCTCTATATAATGTTTGGTCATTGATTTTAGGTAATAACAATTGGAAGGGAAAGATATACTGTTGGTGAGGCATTATTCCAGCCACAAATTTTGGGTTTGGACACACATGGAATTGTTGAGCAGCTTGTTCGGACAATTTCAACAGTATCATCTGATAATCATCGGCAACTATTGGAAAATACTGTTCTATGCGGAGGAACTTCTTCAATGACTGGTAATTGTTGACACTAGCTTTGCCTCCCTTTTATAGACAATCATTTTTCTCTTTTTCCGGCCTCTTAAATATTAAATATAGAAACTAGACATTCAGAACTTTTGATTAGTATGCTACGAAGTTTTTGGGCGTCTTTTTAAGATTTTGTAAAATGTAGAGCTTTCTATGTTGAAATTTAAAGGGAACTGTTGGTTTACCACCTAGTGATGGGTGATATCAAAACTACTCTCCTACATGACAGTCAATCTGTAAATGGCATGGAATACCTGCTGATACTGTCTGGAATGAAGCAGTGATGATGGGCATTAGCCTTTTTTTTTAATTAAATATAATGAACATAATGAACTTGATGATGTGAACAGAATGAACTTGACGGTATTTCTACTCTGTTTACAATTTACCATTACTTTGAGAGGGCACTGAACTCCGTTCATGCCATGTATTTATAGTTTTATTATTCTTGAAGAAAGCTTTTCCTGTTTATCATTCATTATACGGTTGGCAATTTGTTACCTTCTGCAGGATTTGAAGAACGATTTCAGAAAGAAGCAAGTCTCTGTTCATCTGCTGTTCGTCCTGCTCTCGTGAAGGTAATATAATTCTTAAAAGAACAGTAGGAACTAATTTTGATGTTTGAGGTTGTTCTACTCAACAATCTGAATTCATGTTGTCTTTGCTGCAAGGAATTGGAGATGTTTGCTTCGATTGAAAAGGGGGTAACTACTTTTCCTTTTTGCAGGCTCCAGAATACATGCCAGAGAATTTGTCCTTGTATTCAGCATGGATTGGAGGTGCTATACTTGCAAAGGTTGTCTTCCCCCAAAATCAGCATATAACCAAGGCTGACTATGATGAAAATGGGCCTTCAATCGTTCATCGGAAGTGCTTTTAATGACCTTCTCTAATACAAATCTTTCAGTATTTATTTCTCTTCCTACTTTTAGAATATTATATAGATGTACAATGGTAGGAAACCAGTTATGTACGATGGAGGCTCTATAGTTATAAGAGTATGGATCTGTATTTAGCCTAAATGTAAGTTATCATATCCATTAATGCTGTAACATAATACATCATGAAATGGGATTTTGGATCCTTCCATTTAGAACTCAAGTGAATTATTTGAACAGTTAGTTTTGTCACCTCCGCTCAATKTTTCATTTTCAAGCGGCATTATCAAAGATGTGGAGACTACTTCAGTGATTGACAAAAGGTGGTGGATATCAGATATGTTTCCTATCAATTTAGACCTCAAGAGTAATTTATTTAGATAGTTTTGATTTGTCTATTCAGTTCAGTRATTTTATGTTACAATTAAAAAAATCTATCTATTAAGAGTACAATTATTAAAATCAAATTGCATATTCAGATGAATAATTTGTTTCAGTAAATTAGTATTCCTTCCTGCAGTCCTACCTAGGCAGGGCCTTGTCCTAGTACTCTTGCCCACTATGGAATAGTCTCTCTCTCTCTCCCTGTATCTTCCTTGATAACTGTTATAAAGGAGTTCATCAATTTTAAAACATTAAATGCTAAAAGCAGATAGAATTATTGGTTTTGGGTCCCTCAGAGGTGGTTGGAGTTGCAAATTTCCTTCAAGAATGATGGTGAACAAACTCTCATTACACTTTTCAGCCTACCTTTATAATAAATTCTAGAACATAATATGTTTTTGACAGCACTATCAAGCAGGAAAAGATTGTCTAATAATTATATTAATGCGAAGGAACTGAGGTGAAGAGAAGCCACTAGGGAACAAATGGGTCACTCTGCAGGGAGGGTCCCAGCTCGCAGAAGCCCAGTGAGACCCAAAATCCAAAATTCTGCAATCCACACATCAAAATGTAATAATGAATTTTGCTGCACCATTGGTACAATGGGCATCCCTACCCTACAAAAATGTCTTCTTCACTTTCCTTTCCTTTTGGCCACCCTATTTTGTCCCATTCACCTTGTAGGGTTTGTTTTCCCTTGCCTTTTTAATATAGTCAATGGCCTGATGAGAGAGAGAGAGGGAGAGAGATTGATCTTACAATTCCATTGATTTTAATGGAATTTAATACAGGTCAGCTTTGAGTATATACAAATAATTGATCAAGATTGAGGATCTTGTGAGATAGATGGAGAGAAAGAGAGAGAGATCCGGTCTATCTTTTGGCAATCTCCTTGATTAAATTTGAGCACACAACACCAGATATTTATACAAATGGCATGATGGTGAGTGAGATCTAAGATCTCATGGATTCCCCACTTTGAGTAGACTCTGATAATTGGTCCACTTCCCATCTTTGTCTGGGTGCAACCTTGTCATGGACAGCCACATACTCCTGCAAAATGAAACCAAATACATTGACTWATCACTTTCTTTTCTTGCATTTTTCAAGCAAAAATCTGTTTATTTCCATTTTCCCCCAATAATTCAGCAACCTCTAACAAAGCACCTTCTTTTCCCCCCTCCTACCTCCATTTTCTTTATCAGTTCCTCAGCAGTGCTTGCCATTACCACTATATTCCTGGCTGAATTGTCTATGAAACCTTCCTCCACTCCTTTATCAAATAAGGCAAGCAAGCTGTCATAGTACCCATCTACATTTAGCAGTCCTACCTGATTACACATTTTCCAAGGTCAAGATAATAATAAAACCACTCTGATCACATTTCACCATCTTTTTTATTTATTTTATTTTTATAATTATTATTGGTTTTCAAGAATACTGTTGAAATTGTGAATAAATCAAGGAAATAAAGAATGGGAGGTTCTGAAAAATCCATGATGGTCGTTTTTCGTTATTCATTATTCCTTTTCTAGAAAGTTAATTCAAATTCATGTCTTACTGGCTTGTCATGAATTCCTAGCTGAGCCCAAGTTATCATCTCTAGCAATTCTTCCATAGTTCCATAGCCACCTAGTCCAATGGATTTTGGTATTTTCATCAAACGTGTCAAGTTTCTGCTTGTGATGTAAATGAAACAAGCCCTTTTCAAAACAAACACGCACCCACACACATAATCAATCATACATTTATTATTGTTACCTGGAAGTGCTACAAATGCATCAGCATGTTTAGCCATTTCTGACTTCCTTTGGTGCATATCTGCCACAGCTTTCACTTCTCCTACAGTCTCTCCTGATATCTGCAAGTGGCGTTTCATTAAGTTAACCCAAAAACCACCTTACATTCCACAAGACCAAGAAAGGAAACTTGCAGAAAAGGTACCTCATGAGGCAGAAGTGCCTTGGGAATTACCCTATACATACATCATGAATAAGGCAACAAAATCAACAACATTATCCTTAAACAGAAATGTAAATTTGTATAAAAGCCACAAGTTTTGAAGCAAAGACAGCAGCATACCCAAGAACATGGCAGCCTCCAGAAAACACAGTTTGAGAGATCAAACCCATTAAGCCCACACTTCCTCCCCCATAAACCAGGTTTATTTTTCTCTCAACCTGATACACCAAGAAAAATTTAGGACTTCCAACCTTCTGTGGGAAAATGTTACAACTTGAGGAACAATGAGAAGAGCAAAAAAATTTAGAATAGATGCTTGTAAGTTATACTTATAATATGGTCAATTGTTTGATATCTATATTACCAGTATTTTACCAAGCTCAATAGTGGCTTCAGCATATGTAGACTTGTATCCAGCTTTGCTGCCACAGAACACACACACCCTTTTGAACCTTCCCAATTTCTGTTCACTTGTTGAAGACAATCCTGTTCCCTCCATTCTCCACAGAGAGAGAAAGAGAGAGATAGAAGAGAGAGAATTGGAAGACAACCTTTGATTTTGGGGGCTAAAAAAAAAAAAGAAAAATAACTCAGACAAAATCTTTTGTCTGCTTCAACAAGAGCAGCACATCTCTATTCTCTCATCCTTTTATCTTCTCAACACCAACAAGAAGCAGCTCACTCTTTAAATCCTTGTGAAATTCAAGGCAATATTCTCACACCCATCTTCTTCCCTTTTCTGTTCATCTGTCTCTGACTAATACTTTGCTTTTATCATTTTGTTGTTCTCTGTCTCCCTCCCTCTCTCTTATTACATGATGGGCCTCAACTCAGTATTCCACGCTCTCTAACCTTGGCTTTATATATAGGTCTGTTGAATCCTCAGAGCAATTGTATTTGTTTCAACAAAGGAAAGTATCAAACCAATGGTATTATTAAATAGATATGAAAATCAAGAGAGAATCATTCATTTATTATGCAATTGGTTCATGTTTTTATATTAGGTGTCTAAGCCTTTTTTTCCCTTCCAAATTTATTATTGCCTATATCTTGGTCTGGTTCATCTGACCTTTTCAATCAGTTGAATATATTAAGATTAAAAGGGGGAGTTCACACTTCTTTGCACTATGTCATTTCACCTATGTTTTGCTTCTAAAATAAAGAACTCTATGTCATTCACCTAATATGCATAAATCATAAATGGTCATTGGATGACCAACAAAACACTAATATATATTATAAATGGTTGTTAAGACCTATGAAAATAAACAATAAGCTAACTTTTTTATGGACCATTAGCAACATAACTTGGTCAGATTTAACTTTTTAATTTGTGGTTGTGAATATAATTATTTGCATCAATTATTGGGATTTGAACCCCATGAAGCACGCTTAAGCCAACTCAGCCCCTCCCCCTTCCCCTCTCCACACCTACCTGAAACATCGAAAAAGTTGGAAGAAGAAATGATTTTCTGGTTAAATTTTTGGAATTTTAGCTAAGTATTTTATTTGAACAAATAAAGAACCCAAATAGATGGTTTTATGTCTATTTCCAATTCTCCTCTCGAGTTGAGACGAATCATTCAGATAGATGGGGTAAGCTAATAAGCTTACAAAATTAGTAATATGTATCCAGAGAAATTGGTCTTAGAAGTCGTGGATATCCTTCTTGATAATGGAATCCACAGACAACCTACTAGGGGTGACCATAATTAGGTTTACAAGTTGGTTTTTGATGTAATTGAAGGCAGATAGGAAAGATTTCATGAGCCTTTGCTTAGCAAATGAGTCAATTATTCAAGATATTATGTTATATTGTTGTAGGTCCCTATTTTTCATTACATCAATGTGGATTGCCTTGCGAAATTGCAATAAAACTTTTCCAAACTTTTTTAATCGTGGTCTGATTCAACAACATCTTGCATTGTACATCGAAGTTGTTAAGAGTAAAATTCAGAAAAAAGAACTCGCTTATGGACATACTTCAGGAAGCTATGCAGGGGCATCCCATATTGCTAAATAGAGCGCCTACTTTGTACAGTTAAACATCCAAACCCTCCAACCTATTTTAGTAGAATGACGTGAAGGATGTGCTATTTGCTTACCTCCTAGAAACACTTTCAATATTGTTGGATATTATATTTTGTTCTTTTCAATGTGATTGACACCAATATTCTTGTTTAATAGTTCATCAGTTTGACTCTTCATCAGAAGGCTCCGAACAATACATGGCCTTGTTATCTTGTCAAGGACTTCCTTCCTGATTTCTTGTTATCTTGTAATAGTTTCTGTGTATTCACAATCTTTTGCAAATGAAAACAGATTAGAGAGAGAGAGAGAAAGAGAGAGGGAAGAGAGACAGAGAGATTCTTATGGAACTGAATATGGCTAAAACTATTAAAACAAAACAACTTGGCCAACCAACAACACATGGTTGACTCTCTTTTCTCTCTTTCTTTTGATTTGAACTGCCAATATATTTGCAGGTTATTGATCTGCCCATTTGTTGAGAGACCACCAACATCACATGGTTGATTCTCTCTCTCTGTACTCTCTTGATATTACCTGCAGTCTATTGATCTGTCCATTTGTTGAGACCAATTATTCCATCATCAGGATGATTTTTTTAACAACAGAAGCAGAAGGAATAGATGGTTGAAAGCCCTCCAGAATTGAAACCCTTTATTTGTTGGTCTCTGAAAGGGGAAAGCTGTGCAGAGAATAATGAAATTTTTACTGTAATTTTTGTTCCAAATGTTTGTTTGGGAGACCAAAACCAGCAAAGGGGCAGAAGGGCTACTTTCATAATGAAGCTTGATCAAAAGCATTGAATGAAGATGGATTTGATGTATTTTAATGAATTGGGATCTTGAGGATTTTGTAGCATGTTCTGCGGGAGCCATAGCTAGATTCTTCTCTCATCCCCTCCACCCCTTTCCCATGAGAGAGAGAGAGAGAGAGGACAGAGATAGATATATTCATTTAGATATCATATTGTTTCCTTATCTTTTTCTTTCCTTTTGCAGATTTAAAATGTAGAATTGGCAATTTGGCAATTGGCACCACCCAAACAAAACAAAGGAGCAACGAGAAAAAGGCACTGAAAGTCATAATCAAGATAAATGTGCAATGGACAAAAAGAGGTCAGAGTCAAGGAATTGCTTTTCAAGGTAAAGGTTGTGAAAAGGAGAAAAGAAAACAGAATCAAGCTCTTATTTGTTTCCACCCTCCTTTCTAGCAAAGAAACAAACAGAGAGAGAATGAGCCATTTCTCACAATCTCGCCAAAAAAAGAGAAAAAAAAGAAAAAAAAAACACAAACAAACAGAAAGTAAAAGCCAAAAAAGAAAAAGAAAAAGAGAGAGAGAAAGAGAGGGTATTCATTTCCATTTTCGAATGTCCCATCAACAAATAAACACGTTTAAAATTCCGTGGGCCGATCCATCCTGACCATTATGGGCCAGAAGACTGAAGAGTCCATTATAAGCAATTTATGTGAAATGGGCTTTGATTCAATATAAAGATGATATCACTAGTCACTCAAAGTATATATTCATTGTGTGAATATCGAACATTTGTTGTATTGTCTTAATTTTTTCATGAATTACTATACTTAATTTTTAGAGTTATTTTAGTAAACATTACATTCAATTAAATGCATGATTAATAACTTTGAAAAATAACAGCACCTTCACCCCACAACTTACAAGAAAATTAATTAATGTATGGCTTCAACTTTATTTATTTATTAAAATACAATCAACCTAGGGCTTCAACTTTATTCAGTTATTGTCAATTAATACAATCAATTAATCTATGGCTTAAGCTTTATCAATCATTTTCTATAATCATCGTCACAATATTCCCAACTAATAACCCCATTATACATTATCAAATTATAAAAAAAAGAAGAAGAAGAAACCCCCAACTATGAAGAACGAACCACTAATTCAAATCCCTAAATCAACGTGGACTCGCTCGATCAAATTGCCATGAAGTGTAAATCATTTGAATTTACAGTGACCCAATTAAGAATTTGCGAAATTGGGTCCGCCAATTTCATCATCTTCATCGCCGTCGTCCGGCGCACTGTGGAGAGACTGATCCTCTGTTCTTCAACTTGACATTTTTACAGGAAGCTTCGGCTTCGGCCGATTTGTGGTCTCCTTTGCCTCTGTGGACCAGATTCACGTCTTGCAGAAGAATTCCCTGACATGGGAGGCTTTTGCTGCAATCGAATTTCACCGCCACTTCCGAAGCGCTCGTGCCTCTGATGTTACGGTACTTCACGTTACTCACTTGTACTGCATCTGCCTGCCATGTGTTCGATAAAATGCTCAGGAGAAAATTTTAGCCTGTATTGAAGCTTTGGCGTGTGATGAATTAACTGGGTGGTTTCTGAAGTGCTTTTTACCTGTTGTTTGCATCGTTCTTTCCGGTCGCAGTAGTTTTGGTCTATGATTATTGGGTTGCTCACATTGTTCATCACAATGTTCTGGAATATTATGTTTTGTGCGTACCCTTTTCCTCCCTGTAAACCAATATTTTGGGTTAGAACTAAAAAAATCTCTAGTCAAATCAAAACATTAAATCTAGCTCTTAAGTTGTGTTTCCTAAAAATGAAAGGTTGAAATCGTATTTTGGTTTGTAAACTTCTAGATTGGTCTCTCTACTTTTAAATACCTTATGAAAATCTGTTTTAGTTATTACTTGTAGAAACTTTCATATTGTATTAACATAAATCTTAAGTTATCAATTTTGATATTTAATATTACATGCGACTTTAAATACAAGTAATATGATGTAAGAATACACAAATTTGATGATAAAGCAGAAACAATTTTTTGAACAAAGTTTGTAGGCAGAAGTAGAACATAAAACAAAACCAGAAAAATTGGGAAAATTTAGAAACTAAACTAAGACTCAACTAAATAAAATTTCAACTATGTAGTTATTCTCCATAAGACCGTCAAAAAGACTCAAAACATGCCATGTTATTGCTTTCATACAGTTTGTATAAAAAATTCAAAGAAAGAGTGGCAAAACATGGCCCATTGAATTTTTAAATGTTTATTTTTTTCTCTAGTGCTGAAACTTCCATAATTTATTCATTTCACTAGTCCACTATGTTTGAGAGCTATACAATGCCAAATTCTTAAGCTGACCGGCAGGGGAGAGAGCAACCAAAAATCCCCTCTCCCTCCTGAAGGTCATTGACTTGTGAAAAAGATGTTATTTGTTTGGTAGGTTTGAAAAACACATGATACCTGAACTTCTACAGGTAAATAGTTGGTCAGAAAGTAGAGGATTAAGTAATGTGCAGGTCAAGTTCTGGTGTCAAAATCAGCTGGCGCAAACACTGTTGCTTTTGCATCCAGTAATCTTCCATCATTTTCTGATTTTTTGAGTCTTATGAAAGTGAAATAGTTTCAATTTTCAAGTCAAACAAAGTAATCTTTACTGTTCTAAACTGGGTTTTCTTTCTTCTTTTCTTTTAGCTACTTGTGGACAACTTAGAGCAAATATTTTTACCTGCCAAGTCTTGATTCTCACTCCATTT
The DNA here is from genome assembly GCF_001995035.1 of Momordica charantia. The sequence goes on from NW_019104489.1 coordinate 2,212,382, forward strand.
GATGTTCCTGAAAACTTCGCTGTATCAACTACCACATTCGAAACCTCAGCTTCTGATTTCCCAGCTCCCAAGCTTCCAATACTGGAAAATAAATCATAAAAAGAAAACAAACACTATCAATTATAAGAAACACAATGAATGAAATTAATATGTGGAGCTCTGTAGTTGAGACCTGATCCCATGGCCTGGTCCACAAGTTATGCCCTTTGCTCGGACATTTTTTGACCCGCTTACGATCGAAATGCAGTCATCACCTTCAAGAAAGTAAAAAATAAGATTTAAAACTACCATTGAGTTGAGAAAATAGGTCTTCTTTTAGTTATATATTGTATGTGTTTGTAGCTTTTGGGAGGTACCAGTCATTATGAGACAGTTTTCGATGACAATGAATTGGGTGCCTGTGACATGAATGCCATCTGTGTTGGGGCTGTTTCCTGGTGCATAAATCCAGAGATTTAGAGCTTTAACATTGTTGCATTTCTGAAAAGAAAGATGCATCTTTTGTGCATTTCTGAACCTCAGCCCTTCCACTCTCAGATTGGTACATTGATAGAAAGTAACAGCCTGAACAGAGAGAGATAGAGAAATCAGTTCCAAAAGTTAATCAAAGTAAGAGGAAATGAAACTAGAATCTTTCTCTACCTTTTCTTCTTTTTCAAGTAATTATTTTACTATCAAGTTGCCATAGGAACTCTAAATTTCATGGGTTATTTGGAATTTATATGGGAGAGTATATATATATCCAAAGTATCATGGCTAGCTTGCAGACACTTCAACATAGACAACCGTCTAACTTTACTATATTTAGTTGCTGAGAAAAATTATAGGATGTTAAATTCTACTATYGTGGAGATGGTTCAAAACAAGCAATTATGTAAAGAAATGAATAATAATTTTTGCTCATATAGGCATGTGAACGAACTTACTGTTGGAGCATCCTTGCAAGGCTGAAAAAAACAACCAAAAAAAAGGGAAAAAACCCATTAATACATAGAATTATATTATGAAAATAAAAAAATGGATCAAGTTAAAATTGAGGAACTCACAAGAGTTTTGTTGACTTTGCAAGAATTTAACCACCATTTTCTTCCATTTCCATTAATGGTTCCATCACCTTTCACTGTAAAATCTTCCATATTTTGAAACACAATCCAATGCCTTCTGTCTTTCTCGTAATCTGATAGATGTGGGGATGCTTTTATTGTCCCATCGATCTTCCAAGTTTGCAAAATTCAAATTAATTACTAAGAGAAAATAATAATATAGTCTTCTTCTTCTTTTTTTTTTTAGTTTAACGACTTTAGGGTGAGAATCAAATAATCAGCATTTAAAATGATAATAAGTGTCTTATTGACAAAATGATAATAAGTGTCTTATTGACAAAATAATTCTAAAGTTGAAATAACCTCAACTTATAATTGTTTTTTAATAAAAATAAATTCTCGAAATTACGTTATAATAACGATAAAATTTATCAATCTTGATTTTTTCTTTTTAAAATATAAGTATTTAACTTACACTGCTGTACCAATTACACTTCCAACATGTATTTACAAAAATATCTCACTTTAAAAAATAAATACAGTAGGCTAAACACACTAGACTCTGGAACCCTCAACCCTAAGTAGAAGGTTGTCAAAGATTAAAGTAAAACAAAAATAAAATAAAACGGTTATTATTAAGGTCAAGAAGAAGAAATGAAAAAACCTAAACGAAATCAAATGAATATATTAATAAATGCAAAGATTTTTATGGTGACTCAGATAAAAGATCGTGCTATTAAAAAAAATAATAAAAAATTATGATTTATACTAAGTTTTTTTAGTTCAACAATTGTCTTATCCATTAAACTATACTTGAATTGACGTAACTTATATAAAGTTATACGAGAAAAAACTTTCTCCTYCCTCCTGTACTACTATTTGCTTTATTTATTCTAGACAATAAAGAGTATGAGTGTGACTCAATTATTTATTCGATATAATATAAATAAATTAATTCAAATATACTATGCAAAGAAAATTAGTAAAATCTTCCCTTTTACCATCAGTTCAAGTATAACTCAATATACAAGATAGTTCTTAATTTTGTTAAAGTCATCGAAGGTTCAATTTCTCCCGCTCACATGCTTTGAACTAAAAAAAGCTTCTAGATGCTCGTAGTAAAAGGATAAATTTGATTCATATTTCAAACCATATCCGTTTGTTAGTTAGTCTTAAGGAAATTAACACCCACAACTCGACACAATCGAACAAATAATGTCTATTAAAAAAATAAAGATATGATTTCGTAAAACATACCTTAAATACAAGAGGAGAGTTACAAGGACCAGAGAAAGTGATTGGTTTAAGATGATAAGTTCTTTCATAGGGAACCAAAAGAATGCCATTTGTAGACGAACAAGCTTCCTTCCATGCTTCTTTAAACGCCTGAAATAATTAAACACACCCCATTAAAATCCAAAAACCCTTCAACTTCCCCCTTCTTTCAATTCTCACCCTCTAACTCCCCAGCATAGCTCAACAGTTAATACATCAATCAGACAACTTGTCTTACGAATCAAAATTCTTGTCCTCACCTCACTATCATCTTCTCCGTCACCCATTGCTCCGAAATCATCCACGTTGAATATCTCCGGTGATGCCACTGGTGACGGTGCTCCCCTCTCCAACTTCGTCGTCAACACAAACGAATCCAATAATTCGGAGGAGTATTCATAATGCCGATCATGATCCACCCCGTCGCCGCTGCTGAACGAGGGTGGAGGATCAACGGCAGCGTGGGAGGTGGAATAGAGATCGGAGACGAGAACAGTGACGAGAAGGGGAAGAAGAAGAAGGCAACGAGTGCGTAATCGACGACACATGTTCGTGGGAATTATACTAGGAGAATTTAAAACCAAAAGGGGTTTGAGAAAGGGAAAAAAAAAGGAAGTAGGGAAAGTTTTGCTGGATTTGTGGGTGACCAACTGAATTCAAAAACATGAAATGTACTTTAAGATTAGGGGTTTATTTATAGAGGAAAAAAACAATGGAAGAAGAGAGAAATATTGGATTGAGAAGCAAGAGATTGAGACGCAAGAATGAGTTGGCCGGTAGCCGACTTCTGGTTTTTCACTTCCCTCGAAATTAAGAGACCCTTTAATTTCTAATCTCTCTTTTTCCAAAGGTTTAAGTTTAATTATGAACAGTGTATTAATTGCATGGATTTGCATGGAAAAACCCTATTTTTATTTATTTATTTAATTTGGAATATTATTTTAGTTCTTTTTATTTTCAAGTTTGGTTAATTTTAGTTTCTTCCTTAATTTAATTCATATACTTTTAACTTTTGTTCATTGTAGTCTCTTTTTGGTCCATTTATATTTTTAAAAAGTAATTATTTTGGTTCATTCATTTTCAAAATTTTAACACGATACTTCATTCACTAATTTTTTTTTTCAAATGTTTCCACTTGAGTATAACTCAAATTGATTAAGACATATTGTAACTAATAGATCGTGCATTTAAATCTCTACCCTCATATGTTGATGTGTACTTTTTTTTTAAATGTAGTTATAAATTTGAATTCAAGAATTTCGATTGTGTATAAAATTTGTGTTAAATTTTATAAATATGGACTAAAATAATCACTTTTTAAAATTTATACCGAGATCACAAGAGACATTTTGAAAATATATATACTAAAATGAACAAAAAAAAATAAAAAAGAAGTATAGGGACCAAAATAATTTTTATTTGAGCTGGACTACTACCATATGTTATAATAATTTGTCTAAATTTTTATTTAAGTGTAATCAATACTTTGTCTTTAAAAAATTAATTATTTATCTTTACAGGTAGTTTTCAACGTTATATTCTAGCATTAATTAGAGTAAGTAGGGGTGTAATCTCAAGTCTTTTTTTTCCGAGGGGCAAATTTTTACATTTTAATATTTTTTACATATATTATATATAATATCAATTCTAAGAATTTTAGAGGGATAAATTAGATAAATCTTTTTCTAGCATGTGGGATGAGGGTCGAATTCACAATCTCTTAATAAGTCATATACTCGTTTTGACCAGAAGAAAGAAAAAAAGAATTTTAAATCTTAAGAGATTATACATTTTGAATTTAATTAGTTGCCCCTGTTCCTTCTCGGCTCTGACCATGGGAATAAAAAACGGATTTTTAAATGGTTCTGGAACTAATTTTGGGATGGTTTGGACAGGAATCACTTTTGATAAAATGGTTTTATCAAAATAATTATCTAAATATCTCTTCATATTATTGATAATCGTTTTACAAAGAAAAATTTATTGGTCAGTCCAAACATATTACTTTCAAACTTTCCTAATATAATCTTGAAAGTTCGATCCGATCCCTCTATTTTTTAACTCAAAAAAAATACTTTTAGTTGTAAAGAAAAAGATTTAAGAAAATTTGTCGCAAATATAATAAAAATATTTAGTAAAATTAACAAAATAGCAACCACATTTAGTATTTTAAATATAACACTTTTTTTAAGAAAAATAGAGGTCTGATTTTAAAATGATAACTTTATCTATATGTGATATACTACTAATATGAATGTTTTATATACTTGTAATATGTATGTGTATATATCTGATATACTATTGATGTGAGTGTCTGTGTAATATATATGTGATATACATCTTATATATTACTGATATGAGTGTCTGATATACTACTAATATCAGTATCTGATATACTACTAATATCAGTATCTGATATACTACTAATATAAGTGAAAATTTGTACTATATTTGAAAAAAAAAACAGATGACATAGTTTGAAATACATAAAAGTTTTTTTCTACCCACTACAATTTTCCGATTGTTTATTAATTCTTTAAAAGTTGATTCGTGACACAACATCATGAAATGATATTTTGGAGAAAATGAAAAAAAGAAAGTGTGTATATATATATATATATATATGATGTATGTATTTATTTATTAAAATTTTTTCTTTCAAATATTACTCCATTGTTCAAAGGTTCCTCAAGGTGCACTGTTCTACGGAAAAACATTCTAAACGAACAATAATTATTAATTATCTTCGTAACAAAAATTTTCTTGTCATTTTGGTGGAAGTTTTATTTTATATCATATATTAATGTGATTGGCCAAAATTAACCTTAGAAGGGCTAATTTAATAATAAAAACCAAAATAAACTTACAAAGAGGTAGGGTTTAAGTTAGGTAGAATTCAGTTTTCAGTTATCTTTTCGATAGGGAAAAAAAGGTTGGCAAATTCCCAATTTTTAGTTAAGTTGCTATCACAAAATGCTCCAAAGAAATTTTGACATTCAAATTCCAAAGGCTTTCTTCTTTTAAAACTAAATTAGAAGTTTCCCTGTTTTAAATGTAAAGGCCAACTATATAGGACTTGGAAGTCAAATCTTTGATTTGTACGGATCTTTTAAACTATTTATACCCGTTATTGTATTTTTAGTTTCGATTCATTTTAATCCATATATTTTTAAAATGTCTGACTATATTTTTGAACGTGATCATTTTTTTTCTTTTTTTAGATAATGAATGAGTCTATATTTACAAAATTTTAACATAAATTTTATATACAATCAAAACATTTGAATACAAATCTATGGTTACATTCTCAGAAATTTTGTGAGTGAAATGTTATTATAAAATTGTGATGGAAAGAAATGAGACAAAAATGAAAATGAAATGACCAAAATAGTCCATTTTTAAAAATACCAAAATAGACGTTTTAAAAATATTGAGACTAAAATGAATAAAAATTAAAAATACATCCAGAAAAATARACGTTTAGTAATTTATCGTAATTAAAAAAGAAGTGAATAAATATTGTTGTGATAATTGCATGCCTCATAAATAATATTAAGCAAAATGTCATTATGCAATGCGTACAAGTTAAATCCCACTAAGGTGAATTTGGTTTGCCTTCATTCAAAAACCTCTCTACCAATCCACTAGCTTTGCTTCAAAATTAAAGGCCACGTTTTAGAATTATAAGAAAAAAAGACATAATTTACACTTTTTTCTTTTGACTTCGACATAATTTACCACTTTTAACGGTTCACGGTTTCTTCTTATTTTTATAATAGTATGATATTGTTCACTATTCACTTTTACGTACGCACAAATAGATATTCTCTTTACTTATATTCATGATCGCTACTGTTTCTAACCAATGTGAGACTATGTTTGCATCTCACTACTATTTCAGTTCTAAATTTATTTATCCTTTATAGGTTCAAGTATTATGTTTTTTTTATTGTATTTAACATAAATCTTATGTCACCTATGTCGAATATAATACTAGATTTTGGTATATATGTGGGTTACAGTAAAAGTGCATACAAATTATTTCATACCCAACTTCCTTTAGATGTATAATGAATTATTTTTTAAACTGATAAAATGTCGAAGAACACATAAAAGTTAAAGTCAATTACACAAAATTAGAGGCATTTTGTATAATTTAGCATTAAAAATAATACAAAGATAAAACTCAACCTACAATATAATGATCACATTAAATCTTCATGATGACGCGACATTTCACAAGATTAACGAAGTTCAATTTACTTACGCTTACGTTTGAGAGGAATACAAACATTTCACTCCTGAAACTTCCAGCACTTTAAAACATTACCAAAACTAAAATCTAAACACACCAAGAATAAAGTATTTATGACGATCTCAATCATTGAACTCACAAAATTAAAGCCATTATCCACATGATCTCTCTATCCTATCCAAATAGTTAGATGAATGAAAAATTGCCATATGGGTGAGAGTTTGAAAGAGAGCTAGTTGGAGGGCTTGTTTGGCAAGTTAGGGGAATTTTACAAAGTTGGGTGAAAATTGGAACAAAAATGGGAACTTGCGTGGTGGGTTAAAAAAGAGGAAGAGAAAAAAAAGAGAGAAAGAGAAGACCCATAACTTGGGAAACTTGGCGTGGGTGTGTTAAAGGCAATGGCATGGGGATTAATTTGTTGTTGTCTTTTGGTGGCCAAGCTACGTAGAGACCTTAGCTTCTAGGGAATTAATAGGAAACTATCTAGGAACTCTCGAGAAGATCAACGTTCAGATACGTATAAGAATAAGTTTACGATTGGTAATGAATTGAGTAAGTGTACGTATATTTATCTTTTTTTTTTTCCTTTTGATTGAGGTAATTGAAGTAGGAGAATTGCAAACGGCACTGAATCAATTTTTTTTCCCTCTCTAGAGAGTAAAAAGAAAAGAAAAAAAACAAACAAACACTCGCTAATCCCGAGTGCCATATTTGGAAAAAGTAGCAATTTCGTCATTTTAATTCAAGCTCATAGAGGTGTTTGATTCTGTCAAGAACGGTTCTTCCATCTAAACGTCAGTAAATTGATCTTCCTTGACTTGTTGAACTCTGCAATATATGTGTTAGTCTAATTTGAAGCTTTTCTATAGGAAGTGAATACACGAGCTTTCATTTAGATGTTTAAATCTTAAATTTCCTCAMTAATCAATCCTACCTCCCAATCTTTTAATATTACAACATGTGGGGTGGAGATTCAAACTCTCAATCTCATAGTTAGATACATATACCTTAATCTGTTGAGCTATACTCCAGTTGGCCTCCAAATCATATTTTAAATATACATTATTATAAAATTCGAAAGAGATCAAAATGAATTCAAAACCAGAAGTATAATAATCAAAAGAGTATTTAGACCACGAGTCGAGCTAATATAAATATTAATGAAGTCATACTTTATACATACATGCACATTATTATAAAATTAAAAAAAAAAACCCCTTTCGTATGCATTATGTTTATATATATATGTTAACTTTAGATATATAATACAAGTGTCAACTCGAACAGCCAGCTCCACTCAAAAATTCAAATTCTTACGTAACTTTGACTTAATGGTCAAGCAAGGAGGCTCTTAATTCATTAGTATAAAATGTAATATTTTATAGCTTAATTAATTTTAGTTTGGTGCTTATAAGGTTTAAAGTAGATTTAGTCTTTATAATTTGGTTAATCTTCATAAATGGTCGATGTACATATTTTTACCTACTTTAATATCCATTTATTTTTCTCTGTTACTTTATTCAAATCTAAAATCTAATTTCTCATATAGTCAGCTAAATTATAAAACATACAAATTATCATGTAAAAAGAAAACATCGTTATGCGTATTCTTAAATATTTTATCGTCATTCTTATGACTCGATTAAAATTTATTAAAAGTTGTTTTTGTCATTAGTGAAAGATGATAGGAATTATCGATGGATGTGACGTGTTAACTATAGTACGTGATATTTTAGTTTAATGACATGGGTTTAAAAAATTATCTCACTATTGTGAGAATAGTTCAAGTAGTTGGCGTATTGCATCATTTTTTAAACCTTGAAGGTTCAAATCTTCTAATCATTGTTAAACTCCGGAAAAAAAACTAGACTTAACATCTCCCCTTGCATAAGTTGAAAATATAAAATCTGAGTACCTATGGTTTAAAGCATTATATTTTTAATTAATTTAGTTCTTAAACATTGTGTCTATTCCTTGTAGGGCTAGTGGACCTAAATATTCAGAGTAAAAATGTATTTTGCCTACCTGCTAATCTTTTGAGCCTACCCATGCTTATTATATTATATCCATCTACTATTTTGTGTTTTATCCATTGTCATATATATTTTTTTATTCAATAACATGGAGGAGTTGACTCCATTTTTCGACCTTTTGATGTATGCTTAAACTATGTAAATGATATATGTCTCGTTAGATTATCACTTATAGATCTAGTGAATATATACATTAAAATGCAAAAACAAACCTAATTCAGCGATAATTGACATATATCTCCAATTAAGAGATTGTTTTTCCCACCTCACATATTGTACTAAAAAAAATTAATAATTGAGACTTATTAGAATCAAAATCACAATTTCATAATCGCGATTAAAATTTTTATAACTAAATAAACATCATTATCTCCATGTAACTATCAATGCCAATTAGCACTGACTTATACTCGCTTTAGCACTTGTCCTTCCTTCGTACTATTTTTTTAGTTCAACAATTATAAAAAGTGTGAAAGATTAACCCATCTACTTTTGTAGTGATAATAAGTATTATCTATGTGTGTGTAATATATATTTGAAAGTTATATTCGAATGAATCATTTCATTCACATATTGACACATATTTTTAAATGATGCTGATGTAACAAATAAGGAAAAATTCTAAACTACAAACAGTACCCTTGAATTTTGTCATTTGTTTAAAAAACACATCTATTATTTCAAAAGTTTTAATATTACTCAACTTGTTTCAAATCATATCTTTTAAGCAAACATATGATAATATTTCAAATGGAAAATTAACGTGACAAAATCTATAATAACGTGGCAATTAACATGAAAGTTTGTTTCTTCGTTATCTACTTAATTTTGTCCTAATCCTTGTAGTTTCTTTCACATTTTCTTTTTAAATTTAATCGCTTCCACATCATTGTCATGTTATTCTAGATCCGACCGCATCAACTTTTAATATTATATTAAATGATGAGTTATTTATTTATTTAGTTTAGGCTAATGAAAAATGATGCACACCAATCACCATGGAGTTTATGAATGTTACAGAGTTGTCCGTTAATGGACGAAAGATTGTATGGTAGTGGAAAGAATTTCCATAGAAAAATTAACATCAGCATTCAGCATCACTACGTGGCCGTACTTTCTCCCACAAATCGCTAGTTTCCAATTCCATCGATTATTTCAAGGCAATCCCAATTCTCTCTGTTCCCAACTCAGTCCACTCGCGATCCTGTGACTGACACTGATTCTGCACTCGTCGGACCATCAATGGCGGAGGAGAAGCAGAAGCTCAATGGCGGAGTTGTTGACCGCTCGTTGGTGGAGGTCAATCCCAAGCCAAGCAAAGGCCTGGCTTCGAAGGCCACGGATTTGTTGGAGAAGCTGTTTGTGAAGCTCATGTATGATGCTTCAAACCCTCAGCATTATCTTTCCGGTAATTTCGCTCCGGTTCGCGATGAGACGCCTCCGATTACCGATCTCCCTGTTAAAGGGTATCTTCCGGTAAGTCCGACATGTCGTAGATGATTGTACTCTGCCTTCTGATCGGTATTTGTTAATTCAGAAGCGTTGCTCGATAAGTTCAATTGGGTTTCGTGTTTGTGGGTCTCCCTCGATTGGCTCTATCGTCAGCTCTTAGTATTTGTTGTCTTTCTTAGACTATTCTATGGTGCTGAGCATGGGGAACCCTGCACCAAACAGTTTTCATATGCTGTAATGCTGTTGAATTTCTGGACTGATTCTTTCTTAAGATTGATACTACTTCATGTTTTGCAAGTGATTAAATTCAGTTTTAAAATAATTTATTTTGTAGGGCTTAATACAGTTCGAACCTAGATGTGCTATGGTTCATTTGTTTGTAGAAGAGAGGCTTCATCTGAAAATTTGAGTTGAAGTCTTGGAGGTCTCGTTTCCTGAAATAACTCAACCCATTTAAGCTATCTGAATTTTTGATGGATGGCCTTTGTGCGTGCGCATGTTAAGGAGGGGACGGTGTAAAGTTAGTTTGATAATTTAGAAGAAAAGAATTTTTAAGCTGCAGGGTAATGTCAGAGGCGGCTTTTGAACTATCTTTTTGTTAATTTGTATATGTTTGTGCTAGATTTAATTCTTTGTATATGGGCTGTCGACACTTCTGCATACTGCGTTTTAATTTTGATCTTCTCTTGGATTGTGTTTTTTCACGATTTTGTTACTTCCAATGTGGAATGTGCTATAACTTACAGGAATGCTTAAATGGAGAGTTTGTTAGGGTGGGACCAAATCCGAAGTTTAGCCCAGTTGCTGGCTATCACTGGTATGGTTTGTTAAGTTTTAAGCATTTTTGTGCAGATGGGTCCTTCATAATCTTGGTAGAGAGTAGAGACAAAGTGTAGCTCTCTCTATTTATGCATAATGCCTTCTTGTGCTTATTCTTTTAATTTATTTTACTATTATTTTTTACGGGGTGGGCGGTTGGTGGCAGCAAAGGGTGAAGGGAGTCGTGTTCTTCTATTTTTTTTTGTAAATCATTTAGTGGTTGGATTAGATGAAATGTTCCTTATTTATGTTTTTCCATGTGCAGGTTTGACGGAGATGGGTACGTCGCCTTCTGCATCCTAACTCACCCCATTATTTCACCTGCAGCATACTTAAAGATAACATTCATTTATGTTTCTGACTGTTGATTAATTTCACAAATGAACACCATTACAGTCCTAAATGTGATGGATTCAGTTATTAATGTGAGTTCTGAATTGAATAGCTCAATTTTTGTCCCACAGTATGAATGTCGTCCTTTAATTGACTTGTTAATGTTCCGTGGAAAGGCTATTCAGGGTTATGTTATTCATAAAATTTTATAGGGTTTGGGCGTATCATTTAAGAACTCTATAAACTGCAACGGACAATGTCCCCTCTCTTGATGCTTGAAAAAATATGCCTTTTCGCGGTATGACTCATATGAGTAGAAAATTCTCTTTTATTGCATTCCCAATCTTCCTTGGTTAATTGCTAAGAACAGTTGTGTCCTTCAAACATTTTCATTCTTTTGTTATTGTCAGGTAACCAAAAAATCAGGGTAGTTCTGTGAACTTTAAAATCACATTCAAGAAATATCCAAGTCTCAGAGAAAGTAGTTCTGTTTGAACCATGATATCCAAAGTTTTTGACCATCTAATTCAGCTATTCTATTTATCTTTCCTTCTGTTATATATATTGCCTGGATCCTATTATGTGTTGATAATTTCTTTTGTAGCATGATCCATGGACTGCGCATTAAAGATGGAAAAGCAACATATGTTTCCCGTTATGTGAAGACATCTCGACTTAAACAAGAAGAATATTTTGGAGGTGCTAAATTCATGAAGGTATACTGTCATGCTACATGAATACTTCCATTCTTCTAAAAAAAAAATTTCTCCTCCTATGTGGAAATGGCTGGGGTTGTGGAATTTATTGGATCTGAAGGTTCTTCTTTTTTATTCACTCGCTGATGTGATTTTGTGCTATCTTATTTTACGCATCACTGTAGACCATTTCTTGTCATATTATGATGCTTTCGATAGGAATACAAGGCCTCCAATTCGATTTGCATATCCTGGGAGGAAGGTAGCCATGCCTACCAAGTATCAGTTGTATTCTTAGTAAGGGGAGTGTTTTATGCATGGACATGTGAGGCCCGTTTTTTTAGTAACAAACAAAATAGTAGTCTACTATGGCGAGGGTAGGGAATATTTAGCAAGATACGAAGGTGTTAAGGGTATTCTGTAAGTCAGTAGAGCTTTGGCCTAGAGAGATTTTTGGGAGCTAAGAGATCCTTGAAGATCTTGGGGAGTCTGTATTTTTTCTTCACTTGCAAACGGTACTTTTAGACCTACCAGCTTTAGGTGAGCTGTACAATGTGCTTACCCCCCACCCCAAAATAAAAAAAATATAAAAAAAAACAACAAAAAAAAACCAGTTAATGGATGTTATTAGAGTTGCTATGATTCTGCTTTCCAATGTTACTGTTAAAAATGAAGTCCACGTCCTATCTGATTGTATACCTTCCGATTGTTCTCTTTACTGTTATTGACTTGTTCCTTTTACCTCATGCCATCATTCTAATATTCTTCAATTTTATTAATCTGTTCAGATGTCTGTCATTGCATTCTTGATGAGTGGCCTGTAGGAAATTGTGCTAATTAGTTTTAGGAATGATGAGCGTGAAAAAGTTAATTGATTGTTGTTAACCTTTTGATGTCATTTCCAGATTGGTGATCTCAAAGGGTTCTTTGGGTTAATAATGGTCAATATGCAAATGCTGAGAGCAAAGTTGAAAGTGTTGGATGTTTCATATGGAACTGGGACAGGTAGTTTGTTTTCAATAAATTTTCATGGAAAACGTAGTTGCCCTATGAGACTCCTTCATGTGATGTAGAATATATATACCTGAGCAGGGTATCCTGAAAAGCTCAAGTGAATAGTCCTGTTCATTTGTTAATCAATGATAATAATAATATGTGGGAGCGTTTCTAATATAGATATGATGCAAATGTGCATGCATTGTTATGTTCTTTACAGCTTTCCTTTCTATGGAACTTAAATTTTAATCGTCGGAAGCTGTCGCTCATTAACTTTTCTAGGTAACACGGCTCTCATATATCATCATGGGAAGCTGCTTGCACTATCGGAGGCAGATAAACCTTGTAAGCTTACCTTTATTCTTTTAAGTTCAGATATCTTCCCCTCAAACATTAGTCTTAAGATCTTGACGGGGAAGGTAAGATCACTTCAGCTGTCCTCCCCCCTCTCCCTCTGAATAAATAAAATAGAATTAGAAAAGAGAAAGTTCGTTGATTAAATGCTTTGGCTTGATGTAGATGTTATAAAAGTGTTGGAGGATGGAGACCTGCAAACACTTGGTCTGCTGGATTATGACAAGAGATTAACGCACTCCTTCACTGCTCACCCAAAGGTTGACCCAGTGACTGGTATAAGCTTCCTGAAAGACACTGATTAAGTTTGTTGAAATATGATGAACTGCTCTGTGCTGATCAACTTCCTGCATGCAGGCGAAATGTTTACATTTGGTTATTCCCATTCACCACCATATGTTACTTACAGAGTTATTTCCAAGGATGGTCTCATGCATGACCCAATACCAATCACAATACCAAACCCGGTCATGATGCATGACTTCGCCATTACTGAAAATTATGCAATTTTTATGGATCTTCCTTTATATTTTAAACCCAAGGTATGACACTTGTGTGGCATTTTTTGTTATTAATTTTATATTGTCAATCCAGATAAATCATGCTACTGACTAACAATGGTATAAGAAAGCAAGAGTAATGTACACAACATTCTCATAATTTTCTTTTACGAATTGACACTGCATTCCATTTCCTTGCAATGGTATAAGAAAGCAAGAGTGATGTACACAACATGGAAAAGTATATTTCCCATTCATAATCTCGTCTAAGCATCAATTCTTTCTTAAAATGGTTATTGCCACTCAAATTTAGAAATAGTTAAAAGAATGAATAAAGAAAAGGAATTAAAATTATCCTGGAAAAACTCACCAAATACCATACGTGATTAAATAGAAATGAGATTTTTAATCTATTATGTGCCTCAGGGGAATTTTTAGTGGATTTTCAACTCAGCTTCATTCTTATAGAGTTGGACTGACTATTTGAGCATATGTTGTTTTATTTTCGAATTCAATTATTTGGAGCATGATGGTTGAATCCTGAACTTCGTAATCTTATGGTTGATCATGTAACCATTAAAAACTTGTCAATTTTCAGGAAATGGTCAAAGAAAATAAGTTAATTTTCACATTTGATGCTACTAAAAGAGCACGGTTTGGCGTGCTTCCAAGATATGCAAGAGATGATTTGCTTATCCGATGGTTTGAGCTTCCAAATTGTTTTATATTTCATAATGGTGAGCACCAATGCTACTTATGTCCATTGCAAGAAATATCTCTGGCATGATGTTTGATAGTGTTATGAATAGCTAAATTACAATCTTTAGTGTCGATGCCATTATGAGTACTACAACATGTGGTTATGGACACAATTCATATGATTAGGTAATCGGAGATTGTATAATTGGTTTTACTTTTATAGCATTTCCACGAATGGATCCTCTTTGACTCATTTTCTGTTGAACTTTACCAGTTTTTTGTTATTCATGTTGTGTGTATGAATGTTTTTCATGCTTGTAATTGGACTTTTTGCAAGATTTATGTTGATATTTGATTTGTCTCTTTATTTATGCCCTGATTTTTTAAGGGTCCTAACTTCTTTTTTTCCTCGAACACCTTTCAGTATTGCAATCTCTTTATTTCGCTAATAAAACATACTGTAATATTTTCCTACTCTTTCCATTTTCATCATTTATGATGTATACTTGTGCTTAGCTAATGCCTGGGAGGAAGGAGATGAAGTAGTTTTGATTACTTGCCGTCTTGAGAACCCAGACTTGGACATGGTCAGTGGGTCTGTCAAGGAGAAGCTTGAGAACTTCTCAAATGAGCTGTAGGACTCTAAACCATTTCTACATGAAGAAAAGTTTTGATGTGGTTGTGATATTTCTAACTTTTGCCATCTTTTAGGTATGAGATGAGATTCAATCTTAAATCTGGTCGAGCTTCACAGAAGAAACTATCAGAATCTGCTGTAGATTTTCCTAGAGTGAACGAAAGCTACACTGGCAGGTATTTTAATTCCCTTAATTTGCTAGTATTTGGAATAGAATATCGGTTCAAATCCATGTGGATCTCTGATGGAACGTTCAACTTTGGAACTTGAATCACTTCAATTAGAGGTCATTTCTGCTCATTTCCAGATTTCCAATTAAAGATCAAGAACCCTCATTTAGGAGACATCTTCAGAAACACTATTAGCCATAGGGGAACTGAGGTTCTATTCACTTGAGTATCAGAGTAATTGATATCTTTTACTGTTTGTATGAAATGGAACATCATACGTTCAAAATTATGTAAAGGTAGATCTTTTATTTGAAGAAGACAATGGGTCTACAATGTTTTAGCGATACCACTTTATGTCATCTATTGCAGTTCATCATTTCCTTGGCCAAAATCCCTCCTTTTAATTGATCTATATAACTCTCACGTTACTTTTGTCCTGATTCTGATGAACTGGATTCCTAAATCCCAAGTAAAGAATTGATAAATAACTACTACACGTACTCCGTATGCAATCAGGAAACAACAATATGTATATGGAACTATACTGGACAGCATTGCAAAAGTCACGGGGATTGCCAAATTTGATCTGAATGCTAAACCAGAAACTGGAAAAACAAAGATTGAAGTTGGAGGAAATGTTCAGGGCCTCTATGACCTCGGACCTGGTAGATTTGGTTCTGAAGCTATCTTTGTTCCTCGCATACCTGGCACCACTTCAGAAGAAGATGATGGCTACTTAATATTCTTCGTACATGATGAGAACACCGGGTACTGCTTTCCACTTCTAAAATAGTTTTGTGTCGTATATGTATTTATATTTCTAATACATCATATAAGCTTTCCACTTCTAATATATCTTTGTGTCATATATGCATTTATATTTCTAATACATCATATAACCGGTAGTTGGAAATACCCTTATCCTTTCAAAAGTTTCAATACTGCCTTAAAATTTCATAAACGTTCAGAAATACCTTTGAGCAAATATCTATTAATATTTTGACCGAAAAGGTGATGTGACAGAATCTTGAATGACGTGGTAATTAACGTAGAAATGAGGCAAGTTTTCATGTTAATTGCTACGTGATTATGCCACGTTAATTTTCCATTTAAAATATTAATGGAGGTTCGATGAAGAAGTATTTTTGAAACCTTTATTAAAGATGAAGGGCAGTATTGAAACTTTTAAAAGGACCGGAGTATTTTTTAAACGAATGACAAAGTTTATGGGTATTTGGTGGCTATCCTCGGCTCTAACTGTCAGCATGAAATATAGAATTTAAGTTTAACCCTGTAGCAGAGCAGCAGCCTCGGTATTTTCATAAGAAAGCAAGTAGGCAGTTTTACCGAATGACGAATACCGTTGAAGAATCACATTTTGCTAAAGATGGAGTTTTACCGAATGATGAATACCGGTGAAGAATCACATTTTGCTAAAGATGGAGGGTAATAATTTTCATTGTTTCGTGCAGAAAATCATCGGTGAATGTCATTGATGCAAAAACTATGTCAACTGAGCCTGTTGCAGTCGTTGAACTGCCACACAGAGTTCCATACGGGTTTCATGCCTTCTTTGTAACAGAGGTTAGTGTCAAAGTCATTTGCATTCTGTTGGCTTTCTGATAAACGTTAACAAATCAAACATGTCTTTAGAATTCTCTGGTCCCAATTTCACCAAGAAACATAAACCATTTTTATCCAATATTGGCAATCATGAACGGGGTACCGCCCCGACTTGATCAATAATGGGATTCTTGGCTTCAGGGAGTTGAAAATAAGCGTAGATTCTGTACCGATTAGCATTTGGAATTCTCTTATTTGAGTTTTAGTGCTTTACATTCTCATTCTATGTTTCTCAACAGGAGCAACTTCAAGAACAAGAAAGGCTCTGACTGGAAGAAGATAAACAAACAGTTGGTAGCATGTAATATATTCATCTTTTATCTTGAAATATTTTTGCCTCTGCTTGTTTCTGATGATTAAATTATACATATTGTGCTTCTTCTCTTCATGATCTTGAACTCATTTATGAATAAATTACCCTTCTCCGTTGCCCAAGAATTATGGTCAAAGGTATGAAGCTAGCTCTCTCTTACTGGGAAAAATTCATCTCTTCAGGAGAGGGTATATTCTATCGCCCACTTCAATATGCTCACAAATCGCTGCTTTTTTATTTTTCCTTTTCTTCTTTTGAAGGAGTGAAATGGGAAATAATGGTTTTGCTTGAATGAAAAAACTTCTAATATTTTCTTGGCACCAAATGTGGTAAGGTTGAGATGCGTAGAAGCTAGCCTAGACACTTACGGATATGAAAAAAATATATTATCATTTGACAATCTAGAATTTTTTTAACATCACGAAATAATGTGGTTATTTTTTACCCGTAGGGACCACCCTTAACAATGCAGAGAATTCTCGTTTAGACTCTTTACAGGGCAGGGATGGGAGACGTTTGTATCTGTCTGTTCCCTATCTCGTTTACGTATATATATAAAAAATAAAATAAATAATTAAAAAAAACCCTATTCTACTGCAGTACTACCCACCTAGCCCCCCCTCCTCTCTCTCCCTCTCTCTCGACCTTTTCTTCTGCTCACTCAGTCCCTCTCCCGCCTGAACTCTACCATGAGACTATTACTATGGTTCTTCGACTTTCAAAATCAACTATTTTAGTTCTTAAAGACTATTTTAGTTCTTAAAGTTTCTTGCTATTATTCTTCTCTTTAATATTTTTCCACTCAATACTTGCTTTAGGTAATTTATATGACTGTAGTACATTCTTGTTAGCACAACATTGATATATATATATATATATATATTCAAGCTACATATTCATCTAAAAAGTGAATACAAAATAGGAGAACTAAAATGATTATCTTCCAAAAAAATTGGACTGAAATAGACTTTTTGAAAGTTCACAAACCAAGTAATATTATTTCATGAACGAGCAACAAATATATAAATTAAGCTTTCCACTGAATATTAAAGGTTTGAACATTTGTCCTTAATGTCTGCAAGTCCGCAAACATGAAAATCCAAATCATCAGAAACACACACGAAGTTAAATAGATACAGCACACGATTGCACCTAAATGAAGTGACATGTCTGCACACTTAAAATTTGTGTTTTTCTTTGACACACTTTCAGATTTAGAACTAAATACGTAACAGAGAAGAGGTAAAATTGAAGAGAAGAGAAGTAGCAGCGGATGTAACCTCATTTTTGGTGCACTGCATTTCTTCATCCTCCTCTATTCCACCTCAGAGTACCAACTAAAGCCAAGAATGAATTGCCTGAGAAACACCACCAATGGCGGCTTTCTTCCAAGCAGAAAAGGGGCACAAATCCATCAGCTTACGACCAGAAACTGAGCCTCCTCACAAGAATCTAACAGTAATACTGAATCTTCAAGTTCTTTTTGCACAGAAACTGGTTAAAGCAGTGCTGGAAAACCCCCACCCCCCATTAAGAAACTTTCACTTGATGGGGATGGCCCTCTGTGGAGCCCCGTTCACCTGCATGCTTTCGTGCGGTTGACCGAGATGCCCTCCCTCAACATCGGAGAGTTGGGAATTGTAAGTGGATAAACCATGGCCATTTGATTTTCCATCAAAGAAAGCGTGTGTTATATGCATATTTTGATTCATGAACCCTCTGCTGCCCTCCTGCTGATCATCATGCGTATCCTTAACTCCATTTTCATCAGTCGCCATGTAATTTGATCCAGCCTCACTTACAGATTTTGTGAAATGGTTTGCACCAGAATTGAAGTCTTCCTCTGTTGATGTATTGGAAATAACATTGTTGAGCTTTTTGGTATTGAGGAAACGCCCTCCGCTGCCTCTTGCTCGTCTCATAGCGTGGAGGTGTCTGGATTCATGAAGGTATGGCTGCACCAAATGAAAATGAATATCCATAAAGGTAAATTATGGGATACATCTTCAATGAAATATAATTGACCTGGAGAGCGTGACCGTGATAGATACGACAAGATAACACTGATGAAATGAAACATATAAAAGATCGTCTATCGTAGTCATATCAAACACTAACATGACTCTCCCAACCGTGTAGGCCAACTAAAAATATGATTTAGGATCCAAGAACATCTTGATCATAACTCCCCTATCTCAAATATAATAAACAGTGAGAATCCAAATTCAATCAAATCAATCAAGAATCTCGTCATCTGTAAGTTGGGTCAACTGAGCAAGTTAGTTGGGTAGGGCATCCATGTAACAAAACCATCCTTCTAGCCAAGTAACAAAAGTTTCATTTTTACTAAAAATATCTATTTTTGGTCTTCTAAGGCCTTGGATGAAATTTTTATAAGAGGCAATTTTGTTTTCTCAACACATGTTATCTATATACCTTTCTACTTTTTATCACTTTCTTCTCAAGCTCAGCTTTGGCACGTGACTGTCTTCTCCTCAAGATGCCATGATACTGCTTTGCATTTACATAAACGGGCTCTTCTTCCATGTCAAGGGGTAAAGGCATCCTACCATGGTGAAGCCCATAAAAATGAGGTAACTGCAGGAAAATCAGGAATAATCATAATCTTGTATCAGCCAATCAGCAAGAAGTCTCTGTACAAAAGTTGTAAATCTCTTTGCAAAGAAAGTTATACATAAACAAACATGACAAGGACATGAAAGAAAAACAAATAATGAAGTACATGTTTAGCCTCTATTCATACAGAATAAATTTTGATATGATGCTTTCTATACAAATGGAAATATACTCGTGAGCAACTAACCATATGAATTTTAACAAAATATGTATCATTCTATACAAGGAACAACATATTAACAAAAATGGAACACGTGAACTAGCAAAAGAAACAGTTCCTGGAAATCAGAGCATACCATTGATTGTGGTCCATAAGAAGTTAGCATTTGACCATATTGTGCATCTGAAAAAGGATATGATGTCAAAACCTGCAAATGGAGATACTTGAAGTCTTTTTGTATCCAGTGAAGAGGGAAGCAATGTATCAAGAGTCACACATCAATTTTTCTTATAGGGAAGTAATCTATTCAGTGAACACTAATAAAGAACTTAGGCACACTGCTCATTTCTGTTTCTTTGTATACATTGGTTCCAGAGAGAGAGAGACAGAGAGCTCTTACAATTGAGTGACCAACAAGTTCCATGTGGGAATTTAGATCAAGATGTTCACCCACCGGTGGGGATGTAGAAAATGGAATGTACTTGAGATGCTGGACTTCTTTCTCAATATTTTCATCTGAAACAAGAAAAGTTTCAATATATTGCTTAAATTGTGTTTGCATAGGCAAAAATATGAAATTAATTATAATATTATYACATCTGCATCACAGACATGTACTTTCCAGAAAGACATCTTAAATTGACTTTTCATCACCACGAGTCATGACCATACCATTTGCTTGTGACTGAGTTGCTCCACTGGAAACAGTAACGTTCAGGTAGTCTGCAGAAGATGTTCTGATAGGATCTTCACCAACGGCGGTGTTGTTCCCAACTCCATGCCACCAAGGCTCAGAGTATTTGGTCGATTGCAGCACATACTTCACCCCATCAGTTACTTGTTGGTCTACATTTTCTGGTTTCGATGGCATCGTTCAAAACTTATCCTGGCACTCAAAAAGGGAGAAAATTAGAAGGAAAAAAAGACATTATAATTCACCTACTCATACCACACCGCAGCATCAAACCTGGTTCCATAGTTTACACTGCTCCATTTTGCTTCTCATGAAAAGCACTTGTATAGGATACAGTCTTACCCAATTCTTAAATCCTAAGCAACGCGAAATTCCTCACATGCTCAAAATAATTGAAAGAGCTATAGCATGCCAGATAGAAGATTATTTAATTAATATTGATAAAAGCTTTTCAGATATCCATCCATATAACTCATTTACAATACATTAGAGGAGCTTAAAGATATAATAAGAGATACTAGATGTTGAAACAAACTTCCATCTAGTCTATACGAACTTCAACCTCTAGGTTTCAACCCCAATTCCCATAGATCCAAAACCGATGCTCAACAAAGATCTTTCTCAGTCGCCGAAGAGCATGCAGCAAAAGCAAATAAGTAGAAATTGAAAAATAAAAAGTACAAAAATAAAACAAACAGTAGATGCATAATTCAACAAGACGAAGGCAAGTCCAGTTTCCCAGCCTCATCGGACCAAAGGTTTCAAGTTCAGAATCACTTATTGCGATCGAATTCTACTACTGAATACATTCGTTTTGCCTAAGATACTCTCTTCTCCCCATTCTCAAACTCAAAATTCCAACAGTTTCCCACCTACTTATCACTCTTTCGCTACTAGATGCAAAAAACGCAAAAAGTTCTCGAGAGAAGTGGAGCCGTGAAGTGAAACCAAATTCGGATCAAATTCCTATTGAAAGCAGCGAAATCAGACACATGTGAGAGCAAATTGGAGGAGAAGAACTTACTACTGTGATAAAGAACAGATGATCAAACCCTAGGGGAGCTTTAACTTCGCAGATTTCTCTGGTCTTCTAGCTCAGTTCCATACGCTCTCTCTCTTTTTCTCTGTGTTCAGCGGCAGCGGAAGATGACAGAAGAAGGAAATTAAAAATGAAGTGGGGAAAAATATTATTTATTTAAAAAAAAAAAAGAAAAAGAAAAAGTCTACAAATTTATGGTAGTTTATACAGTTAATTTATTTTTCTGCCTCCCTAAATTCCAACAACCCCCTAATATCCCAACTTTGTATTTTTAAAATTAAATGTTATATTTTTCAACTTAGATCTAAATCTTTACGATAATAAATTGCCCAAATTTGTCGTTAAATGACTTTTTTAGGGGTAATTTTGACCTGGCTTTTAGAGACTGAAAAGTATTTTTAAGTATTTACTTTTGATTGTGGGCCTTTTTTTTAAGATTATGAAAAATAATTATTTAATATCATTATTTGAAAACTATTTTTATAAATATTGCACTTTAATTATCTCGACGTAAGGTGGTTTGTTCAAGTTTTCTCGAGAGATAACATGCTTCTTCATATTTTTTCTCAAAAAATAAAATTGTTTAAATTAAATATAGTCTTGAAAATGTAGGAAGATTTGTTTATAAAATTATCTAAATGTTAATAAAATCTAATTATTAATGAGTAAAATTATCTTAAATCTAGCTTCAAAAATTTATGAAGATTAAAATTATCTAAGAAGGGAGGGCAAAAAAGAAAAGAAATTTGGATTCTACCTAAAAGTTCAACTGGTCTGGTCTAGTTAACCAATTAAATCAAATTATTAATTAAATTCACTTCTAATTAGTTAATTATTTAAATAATTAATTAGATTTGGTTTGTTCTAGTTAATCAAAGTATGGTCAACTAAATTTGAGGTAGATTCCATCCGTTTTTTCCCTCTCATTTGCATTCAAACGATTTCTCGGATAATTTTAAAAATAAATCTTCTTAAATTTTCCAAACTACAGCTTAGATAATTTTTCATTTTAATAATTAAATTAAAAAAAAAGTAGTCTACTTAATAGAGATGTTTTAACCACTAGATTTTGTTCATGTTAGCCGGTTAGAAGTGATTTTAAAAAGAATTATATTAGAGTGATTTTGAAATTTTCAAAAATACTTTTAGAGAAAACGCATAACTACTGTTTCTTACAAATTTGGAAAGAAAAAAAAAAAGTTTTCACTTCAAAACATCATCCTCCAAAAATCTATCTCAATTCTTAAATTTATTTAGCAAATGTGTTTTATTTAAAATGACTACACTTTCAATAAAAAGAAAAAAAAAACATTTAGAATTCACTCGTTTTTTCATTCCAAAAATTACATCAAACCCACCTAATTAATGTTTTTCCACGGGTAGTAAGTTTTATTTTATTCTACTAGTTTAATGATTATGGTAATAAATAATAAGCATTTTACCTAATGAGTTTTATTTACATTGACTTGAGAATAGTTTTATTACCTTCAATAATCTTCACAAAAAAATAGCACTTTCTCATAAGAATAAAATAAAGTATAAGAATTAAAATTTTAAATTACCATAAGATTTCATCCTTTTGATTTAATATATACCAAAGTTTATTTCTCTAATATAATGAATAGGTCACATTTAATGATTGATTCATATAAAGGACACAACTTGTGATGAAATTTTGTCTACCTTTAAGGAAGAAAAAGGGAAAAAGATGTTGTTGACCCCTTTTTACCTTCTTATTTTGGACACACGATAAAAGAGAGTGGACCTTTTTTTATATTATTTTTTTATTTTTTTTGTTTCTTTGTTTTAGGGTTTTTTTTTGTTTTTTGCTTATTTTCCATTTCTTGCTTCTCTTGTTCCATTCCTTGTTTCTTTTCGTCCACTAAAGTCATTTATTGATTAACTAATTTAATTATGATTATATATAATCCCAAATTCCTAATTATGTTATTAATTATGTTAAAAAAAAAGTACCCCTGGTCCATGGAATTTTTGTTTCCAATTTTTTTTCTTTTTATTATTTAAATGATAATAGATAATGAAGCAAAAGTTTAATTTTGATATTTGAACTTTCATGTTTATATACTTTTAATTTTAAACATTCAAAATTTGTATTTTACAAATAAATTAACATAAATCTAATTGGGGCATATGTTATCTATATGTATAAGTATATACAGTAAGGTTAGGTTGTAGGCTTCAAACAAATCATATTTCTATTAAATGACTAATAGAAAATTAACAACAAAGATTAAAATAATTATTGTTTTTTAAGAATATAACATTATGAGAGTGAGATTTTGAACCTTCGACTTTTAAAAATATTAGCTAATGTCTTAACTATTGAGTTATGCCCTAATTGATATAGTTATTAGATTTTTGTAACTTGTAATCGTGGAGTTTGAATTTAACTTACTCTTGGTCTTCATTTTGACATTAAAGTATAGAATAAAAGAAAATCACAAGCTTATGGCAATAATTTGTACCACAAATGAGATTAACCAATACATATCTCACCTTGATTAGAAAAATGAAAGATCTGTAATATATAAGTATGACAATATCTTTATTAATATAAAATCTCTCGAGCAAATAAAAAATAAAATCATGCAACTCTAGGTCGAAAGTAGACAAATTCAAAGTTTTGGCATAAATCAATATTTGTCAATTGAATATTTTATAAAATATGGTAGTATCAATTGTGGCAAAAAGAATAAAGAATTATAAATCTAAAAATGGCCAATTTGTAGAAATTTTCCTGTTTGGAGCATGATCTCACCAAGGGCAATTTTGTCATTTTACCCACAATAAGTTGCTAAAACTGACCAATCATAAAGCCAAACCAAAAAGTGACCAATGGCAGTAGAAGTAGAACCCTTGTCCCATTCCCAACTTTGATTTTTTTAAAAAGAAATAATAATTAAAGTGAAAATAATAATTATTGGAAAATGTGAGATGGCGACAGCTGTACGATTCTACTGAATGCTGCAATGTGGCAAAATCAGAAAGGTGGGAAGTCCACCACTGACAATTACACGTCAACTCCTTTTCAAACTCTTATTAACGGCGCTGTACTGAGCCGCTAGAGAATCGTCACGGGGACGTTTGTGGCTTTTATGACAAGGGTGGCAGGAAAATTTTTGTGCATCAAACGCATGAGTGCCACGTAAGAGAAAGTAGTGTCTGACGTGACGCCACGTCGAGCGAAATCAGTGGATGAAGTGAACGTGGCGTTGTGCATATGCATGGAGCTCTTTACTCCGGGTTTGGATTTTTAAAAATGGGAAGAAATCAGAGCAATTTTTTAACTTCAATATCGTCTTTGTTTATTTATCGGTTGAATTACAAATTTAGTCACTCAGATTTTCGACAAACAAATTCTTGAACTCTTAAAAATATTTAATAGGTCATTCAAGATCTTTAATTAGTATCTAATGTCTCTAAATTTTTTTATTTTGTATTCAATAAATTCCTAATAAGTTCATAACCTACCTGTCATTTTATAAAATCTATGAATCTATTAGAAAAGAAAATTGAAAGTTTTTAAGTTCTAAAGTATAAAATAAGTTAAAGGACAAGTCAAATGCAAAAATGAAAATTTATTAGACATTTTTAAATTTTAAGGACTTATTAAACACAAAAATTAATAATTTAAGATATATTAAATACTTTTTAAAGTTCAAAAACTTGTTAAACACAAACTTAAAAAAAAAATTAAAATCACAAACTAGAAAGTTACTAAACTTGTAATTTAAGCTTATTTGAAAACTATATGGCCTTCTTTTCAAGTGCAACAGTTAAATGGGTGCAATTCAATTTGGACTTTGGATATTTTAAAATTTTTAGAATTATGTAGAAGTCAATTAATAAATATTTTATTTTTTAAAACTACTGTGTATTCACAATTTATACTTTCAACTACTTTAAAAGTCTTTTCAGTTTTCAATTTTTGACTTAAAAATGAATAGAAAATAAAGAAATACATAGATGAAATTAGTTTTACCAACTTAATTTCCAAATTTAATCCATAGAGGAACGGAAGTTTAATTTTAAAATTGTGGAAGTCGGAATACAACTCTAAATAGCATTCATTCCTCGCAACTTATTTATAAAAACTACTTGGTCAGATTATATCTTTTCCACAATGTGCGTTTACATTTGCATCAACTGTGTAATATTTTTAACATTTAAAGAACGGGATATCTACCTAGATGAAAAGTTAGAAAGAACTATAAATGATCACGCACATCAATTATTTTTTTATTATATAGTTCTATACAATGAAGTTTGTAACGCTATATTAAAAACAAAAGGATAGACACAAGTTTCGTACCCGCCAATTAAAATGGCAACTCCGGATTTGATGTTCTAACACCCCAACCTAATAGCCAGGTAACTTGACTATGCCTTTTCATATAATGCAATCACAATCAGTCGAAATTCGTTGGACATTGACATTGTTCAAAAGGTCGGAAGGGGCAGTTGGTGGTGGTGAGGAGAGACGATGGTCAGAAGGGAGGGAAGTGCATGTACACTAAACAGATGGGAGACTTTCGGGTTCTCGATGATTCAAAATCGACCAACCAACGTTCGTTCGGTTACAGTCAAGATGGTTGGTTTTTCGATTTTCCTATTTCACTCCAAGGGGAAGGTATGAGCAAAAACCAGTGCTCCACAGCTCATAGAACAGAAGAGACTATATAGATAATGCCAAGGCTACAATCAAACAATTAAGGAAACCACCAAATGATGTTTTATGTTAAGATATTAATAATTGCCAGAAAAAAAGTGCATACGTACAAACAAAGGCATTTTGTCGTCTCCCAATGGCATCAACATTATGGAAACATTCCCTCCAGAAATTCATCAAAGTCTTCTTTGTCATCAACTTTATGATCCACATGTGATGTTGAAGCCTTCTTTCCTGTAAAGAGAAGGCAAAAGAGTCATTGAGACCCACAGACTGACTATTTACAGAATTCTTCGGTTAATCGCTAGCCGATCTAGCCAGTAATTTAAAGTGTATTTTGATATTAGGAATGCCATTGGAGTAGAAGTTTAAAATATTATTAAACCACTTACTGAAGAGACGGGTTTCAAACTATTCCTCCAACTACTTTGGGGTATCTTTTTATTATTATTATTTTGATAATTGGGAGTCGGAGCTTTACTCCCCTGTACCACGAAGCACCCATGCCTGCCCCAAGGCCTTGACCCAAAAAACATCAAGGATTTTTGGTATTAATTAAACTCGTCAAAAAATTCGAACCTGAGACCTATAAGCCAGTATGATCGAACAGATCTCAGGTCCTTACCAAGGGGCCACTTTGGGGTATCTTATGGTTCTCTGATTTCTAGTATAGACTCAACTAAGGAATCATGCTGACAATCCCACACTTAAATTAAGAAATAATTATTCTAGCCACAATATAACTTTTACTCCAGTCGTTAGATACATACATTGTCAAAAAAGAAAAAATTTAATTTCTATATAATATATGTAATGGTGTAAAAGTGGCTAGTTTATTAAATAACTTCTCCAAATTAATAGGGCATTTCATCTGACCTTTTCTTCTTCTCGTTCTGCTCCCCTCATCCTCACTGTCTGAAGAACTGCCATCACTTGGCCTGGAAGTAAATATACAGTCAGATTCTGTAATAATTTGTGATGCAGAAAACTGCACCTCAAAGTTTTGGGTACCACCTCTTCCTTTTGGACAATTCTTGCTCCATCCTTTCCTGTTTCTCCTTTTCTTTCTTTCTCTTGTAGTGAAGCTTCTTTGAGCATCTATTCCAAATTGTCAAAGATGGGAGAAAAAGTTGGTAAATAGATCTTACAAAGAAACATAAGTATGAGGAAATATGAAAATAGAGAAATTGAATTGGAGATAAAGGAGTTTAAAAGGCTTTTATGGATTGCCTAAATGAATTAAAATTACACAAAAGGACACAAAACCACATAGAGGTGCTGTCGTGCTGAAACAAACAACATAGTTGCTGTGGGTAAAAAGTAGAATCTGGAACCTTAAGGCTTAAGCATATAAAAAAGGCAACGGACCTCTCACAAGTTACCAGCTTTACAAGGGCCTGCTTGTTCTCTCCTGCTTCAGAATAAGAAAAGTTCACCTGCAATAACAGAGAAGTAAAGTGTGGTAACAACTAGAAGCAGCCAGCGCCGATGATTTTAGAATTCTGATATCAAAATAAATGGAAAA
>NW_019104489.1:2240398-2291137 GCF_001995035.1 Momordica charantia
AAATTGCCATTTTTCCTGTAGACATCATACCAGTAACATTTGCACTAACAACTTGCAATCACATGTATTTTCATCATTAAATTCTCTTAATCGACCCTGTATTTCTAAAATGGATTCTCTAGCAAGTTGTAACTCGTTGCTCTAGTCTCCTTTTCCTAGCCAAGCAGGCCGTCCTTAGCCTCATGAAAGATCAATTGCAGTCAAACATGGAACCAGTTGGAAATTGTCGAACAGACCATGTATTCCAAAAGGAAGTAAATTCACCAAGCACTTAAAAGTTAGCAGAACAAGAAAGGACACACATCGCACTACATTTAGTCTTGTTAAGTCACTACTAGACTGAAAATTATAAACTATTGTGCTATGTTAGCTTAATCTTTGCAATAAATTTAAGTTGTTTTGGCTTAAGTAAAAATAATCTTTTCAATTCATCAATTTGAACAGAGTCGTAAGATGAGATGGGCAGTGCAAGAATCGGTCGAACAATGGTTCCATTCAAGAACTTACTATATCCTTGTTATATCTATCCTCGGCTCTAACTTTCCTATGGTTTTCAGTGTAAAAGAAGTACCCAGTTAGCATCCAGAATCCCAGATCAAATATTCCTATTCATACATTAGCAATTATCTATCACTTCTGATATGTGGAAATAGTAAATTAGCTAGTATCTAAATATAAATGAATGCTACATATACTTGCCTCATAGCTTGCTAAACCATCCTTTTCATCACAATGCTTGTTACCGCATATGAACTGCCCTGACAGAAGAAAAGGTGGTCAAGTAAAATCTCATGCACGAGGAAAAAGGAAAAGGTTACAGGAATTGAGTACTTTTCAACTATAAACTGTCTATGGATAAAATGTGAAAGCATTTACAGCTTATATACTTCTATATGCACCTTTTACAATATAAAACAGAGGAAAAGACACGATAATTTTCAGAAAATGGAAAAGTAAAAATGTACAGCTTTACATGGAACTGTCAGCGGGCAATTCCAACATCCAAAAATAAAAATTAAATACCAGAAGGTGCCTAAAAGAGTGGAAAAAATTTTGTATAAGCAAGGATACAAACCACACAGCCAATTAGCCAGAGGAACAGAAATTTAAAGTAAAGTAAATTATAAATGGAAAGGTAATATCATCGCGAGGTAACCAACCACACAGTCAACTAGCAGGATAATCGGGAGTTCATACTAAGTAACTAATACTTAATAGATGAAAAGATGGCAGAGACTACCAAAGAATGGACATAAGAAATTTTACCTTTCCCAGATATTACTTCCTTCTCAGTACGCCACCTGAGACCAATCTATAAGTAAAAATTTTAATAGAAGATTGAATTTCAAGTGACAATTTCAGTAAGAAACTGAAAATTGAAGTGAATCAGAAAACTTCATACACTCACCTTCCCACTTTTGTAATGTGTCATATCAGCTATGCAGTATCTTCAATGAATTTAAGGCAACAATATCTAATCTCCTCTCTCATAGGCATAAAAAAAATTATTGATTTTGTTCTTGTGATCAAAAGCATTTTCACATATGCATTACATATAACAATTGGCAAGAAAGAAGTAACTAAATGGTGCATCAGATGAACTGTTCCAGCCTCTCTAACAGCACTTTGGCCTTAAAAGCACAGTAAAGAACTTTTTTCAAAAGTGACACATAAAAGAAAACCTTAACTACTAAAAGTAATGCTTTGGTACACCATAATTTATTTTAGGTTTCAATATAGTTTGGTCTTTAAACTTTTTATCTATTGCTCCCTAAACTTTTACTTTGGTCATTAAACTTTTACCCACTATTCATTTTGGTCATTTAAAATCTTTATTTTAGTCCATCTTTCTTCAAATTCCATGAAAATCTAATGTAACTCCTTTATCATATACGTCACATTCACATTATCCCCTTCACAATAGAGACTAAATTTGAGTTAAAATACAAGTTTAAGGACTAAAAAATTGAGATTCCAAATGTTAAAAATAGCTCAAATAAAATGTGGACAAGAGTTCATGGATTAAAACTAAACTTCCAAAGTTCAAAGACCAAACTGAAAAATAGACAAGAATTAAAGACGGAAATCACATTTGAACTTTTTATTTCAATCAAATAATAAACAACTAAAGCCCGAAAAATATAGCATCAGCTAAACATAGGATACTCTTTGAAAAGCTTATCATAATATCGCTTCACCAGCTTTTGCTCCCATGATGTATCCATGTCATCTTCTTCAGAACGAATGAACCTTGAAAATAACTAATTAAAAAATAGCTAATAAACTTATTGAGGAAGAAACTTAATTAATACATGGGGTAAAATATTCATAACGCACCGTAAACCAAAGTTATGGACATGAGGACATCCTATAATGAGGCAAACTTGTTTTTTCAAAAATCATACGGCTTATCATCTACACTACAGTTGTCCTTATTCACAATATTTCATCAACCTTACAATATCCATAATAATTTATTTCTAAGCCACTACCAGTATGAACCTACTTTATTTCTTACTGTAAACTCTAATGTGGTCATTATTGCATTCTGCATATATGAGGAACCAAATCGTGACTGTCATGGAAAGAACAGTTGGATCATACCGGTAGCCCTCCCTCAAGGTGTCTTGATCGGTCTTAATAGGAAATTTTTCTTCCCTAGATTTATTTTTCCCGTAGAAATGAACTGCAACCAACAAAAACCACACAATTCAATTCAACTACATAAAACTTGGAAAGTTTTTAAAATCTGGTAACCTACTTTGATACACAAACCATCTGGAAGTCTCAGTAGTACTTTAATATTCTGTGTAAACATATAAATTCTTCTCCTTCTCTAGAAAAACTTTATGCAAACAAGCATGAGAACAAACTACCATAGTTCATTTGTTTTTAAGAATCTTAATCTTAGCTACACAATATTTTTAAAATATATATTTAAAAAGAAAAAAAAAAGACTCAAATAAGGTATGACTTGAATTGTTGCATTGAAATTTCACTACCCAACCTGGCATATATAAATACTCCAGCTCTTCCTGGGATTTTTATATCTTCTTATTTCTTTTCTTTTCTTTTCTTACTCTAGACTCTAAATAAGAAAAATTAAATACCCTACCAAATTAATAGCTAAAGGCCAAAGGCACAATTGAGGTCTGCAAATGTTTACTGAAAATTTTCTTGCATTTAACTGTATGTAAGAATGACTGTAGCCTCCTGTCATCTTAGTGAAGGAAACTGTTCATCATTCTTTTGCTTTCGGACTCCAGGGTGTGCAAATAAGGGGCTCAATATTTGCAAGCTTCCTTCATGTCCGTTTGTCTGCTACTGAATTTATAAGATAACTAAATGAACTATATATAACAATCCTTAAAAGAATGGGTCAATGCCCATGTTGTCACTCGATCCATTGACAATCGCAACAGATAAAATCCTCCGTTCTAGACTGCATAACTTAAAGCTAATAAGAACCTTCCGTCACTTCCATAATTAAGCAGTAATTTTCGTCCCACTGCTAGTTAAGTAACTAATTCACCATGTTAATACATAAGATCATATGCCAAAACCATTCAAGTAAAGCAACGAATAATCAAGCCACAATCACCAATATAATCGTTTCCCCAAGCAAATACTCGTTAATTAAACATTAAGACAGTCATAATCGCACCGTAATCATGTATAAACTTCTTGTGGCGATCGTAAGCATTGAGCCCTCGCACATGAGCCTGGTACTGTCTGCAAAATTTCCAAAAAGATAATGAAGAAAAGTTGTTAAGAGGAAATGACAGAAGGAAGTCCGTGGAAAGAAGATTGAAGACAAGGGAACGCACTGTTTTTTCTCTTCTCTTTCGAAGATGGCATTCTTCAGAGAGCCGAAGGACGCCATGGCCGCGCCAAGCAATGGTATTCGATTCGCTGTGATGTTGTTTGTGACTCATAAAGGTCCGTCCCCGGTATGAATCGAACTGAAGCCCCAGAGAAAATCTGATTTTGGGCCAGTTATTGGGCCGGGCTCCACTACTTCTTCCTCGTGGCCCAAACCTAACTAATGGATTTAACATGTTCGTTTTGAGGTTTAAATTGCTTTCCAAAATAAAACAGAAATTGGGTCTAAGTCGTTTTTTTTTTTTTTTTTGATTTAGTCTAAATCGTATTTTGGTCTCGTAGATATTTTGTTTTTGTTCTTAAACTTTTATACCAAATTATTTTGGTCTTTGAAATATAATATATATGATTTTGGAAATTTATAAATTAAAATATAACATTTAAAAGTTTTGAGAAATAATTATTTTTTTAATATAAGTGGTTTGAATAAAGATTTGAAGTCAGAGTATTTTGATCTAAAATAGACACTACAAAGGGATTAGAACAAGTAGGAATTTAAAATATCCACACACATTGTGACGTTCGTGTGCATGCTCACACTCACGAAGGTTGTTACTATTATTGATTAAGTTCGATCATGCTCTCATAAGTTATAACTATATAAGATTGTTAGGTAAAGAAAAGACTACGTAAGATTGTGACCCCTTGTTGCTATATGTGCGACTGAACATATACTTGGTAATTTTCAAATTAAGTAATGTAAATTAATTATTCCAAGTATTATTTGCTTGAGTACAACAATTTGGAGATATAGGGGATTGAATATCTGACCTCGAGGGAAAGAGTACATGTCAACTACCACTGAGCTATGTTCGTGTTGGTGGATTATTCCAAACATTCGAACCATGAAATTTGCTATGATTGATATTTTTTTTATTTTTTAACTTTTTTGTAGTACGACARAAGGTAAGAGACAAGTGATTGAACCTTCGAACTCAAGACAAGTAATGTAATGAATTTCTTGTTCACTAAATTACGCTGCTAATTGATTAATCAATAAAGAATAATTATGTGTGAAGTCTATCATTACATCAGGTAAAATATACCAAAAAATTATGGACATGTTTGTATGTCATCCAAATTATGTTTATCGTTTTTAATGTTTGGTTGTTTAACATTTTTATGTTTTCAATGTTTTCAGATCCTGAATTTGAAACTTTAAAATGCATAATATTTAGAAGGATAAAATATTTGATCAATGTATTTTATAATGTTATAAACTCTTTTCATTTTTGTTAAAACAAAAAAATGTAAAATATATA
The DNA here is from genome assembly GCF_001995035.1 of Momordica charantia. Next base: position 2,245,543 of record NW_019104489.1, read on the forward strand.
ATATTATAAAATAATAATTATACAAAATTTATAATATATATGTTAATAAATCAATTAATATTACGTTAGAWTTAACTAAATATTTAATTGATAACTACAACTATTTTACAAATATACTACTAGACACCTTAAATAATTTTTAAGATGAAATTCAATTTCTAAATTTGATAACAATCACATATTTAAAACACTTAAAACAACTTTGGTTTGATTAATCTCATATATCAATCAAACGTACTTATATTTCCCAATATAATAATCAACATTAAAAGTTACATCAATGTATTAAAAAAATATACAAAGAAGAAGAATATATTAACAAACAAATCAACAATTATGGCAATCTTTCCCTCTAGTAACAAACTTTCCATATCTATATGGAAAAATAGGGAGGCAAACACAAATGACAAATGTTCACTTTAATGATCATAAGTAGGTAGTATCAATAATAGCACATTTACTTCTCCATCCACCATTTTGTCAAGAAGACATGGGACCTATAGATGTCACACTTTTATAGGAAAATATCTATTCCTCCAAACAAGGCATAGTCTTGTCTTGTAAATTTGAGGTAAAAATTCTAGATCGATTTCATGCTGGGTACTTGCACGTTATTTCGTCCATAATTCTTGACTACTTAACTTGTTGATCGTATAAATTGAAGTAGTAAAATAATGTTAAGGTTCAAAATAGATGTTATAAATAAAAAAACGTATGAACTTACCTGGTTTACTATTGGAGATGGTGTCAAAACACGATCATATGTAACTTTTCAACCTTGTTCTTACGAAAATTTTGTATATAGCATCTTCAGTCCTCATCTTCGTCCATGGGCAATACATATAAAATATTAGTTAAACGTCAAAATAATATTTTTGTCCCTGTATTTTTTTGTCCCATTTATTTTGGTTCCTCTTTCAACCTTAGTGTATTTCAATATCTATGTATTCAAAATGTTCATTTTGGATATTAGATCATTTTAGTCTCTAATTTCAAAATTTAACATAAATTATACATATAACAATAACTCATTAAAGGATCCAGATAGTTCAAAATAAATATTTTGAAAATACATCGACTAAAATAAATAAAAATTAAAAGTACATAGTAGATATTTTAATTTTGAAAAGTATAAGAAACACCTTGAAGTATTTTATTATTGAAGTTATTTTATTAGTCAGAACTTTTTTTCTTTTTTTCTTCAGGTCAGAACTTCTAATTATCTCAATAGAAATTTTGATATTTTTATTTCTATATGAACAAATACAGTTTTTTTTGCTCTCTTTCATACAAGACAGTGACGTCTCTCTGGGATCATCAGATGCTCATAAGTCATCTAGGGTTTGGACAAAACAAATTATTGAGATAAAGTTTTGGTTTAAATATTACGCTGAATCGGTTGTATTTTAGTCCATGTATTTTTTAAATAYCTATTTTAATTTTTATATTTTGATCTTGTACTTTTAAAAGTGATATTTTAGTCCTTATTTATAAAATTATAATATAAATTTTATACAAAATTGAAACATTTTAATGCATATTTATGTTACATTTCAAAAAAATAAAAAATACGGTGAGTGAAGTATGTTTAATTGGATTGAAATGAATGAGATAAAAATGAAATTGAAAGACACGATTGCCAATGTTAAAAACTACATGCACCAAAATGAACTTCGTGAGAGAGTGTAGAGATGAAAATGAACAAAAATTGAAAGCATATATACTAAAATTGACGTTTTAAAAGTACGTAGACCAAAATAAACCAAAATCGAACGTACATAAATTAAAATAATATTTTAACATTTTTTTCTTCATGTAATACAATGGTGTCTCTCTCTAGCGCATTTATTAACTCTCATGTGCGTGGTGTATGATGGTGTAGAACGTAGGTCATAAGTCATCATCAAGATTGGACAAATAATTTATTGAGATAAAGTCTTTCATCTATCTTTATTTCGAGGTATTTAGTTTTCGTCCCATGTCAATATTTCTATTGATATTTTCATATATTCATAAGTTCAATTTTATTATAAGAGGTAATTGACATTTTCATAGTATTACAAAAATTCGAATAAATTTAAAAAAAATATATCAACAAAATATTACTAATATGGAGATGAATAATAATTTTAACTTATTTAATGTTGGGTTTGTAAGATGATTGCAAACAAAGTCTCATATTGACTATGAATGGAATGATCATGGGTATATAAGAGGATAATTATCTTCATTGGTATCARGCCTTTTGGGTGAAACCAAAAGCAAAGTCGTGAAGGTTATGCCCAAAGCGGATAGTATCATACCATTGTGGAGATATTTGAGGTACCRTTGTTTGAGTGCTGAACAAAKAAGTGGTAGCTCTCGTTTCTAGGYCTTTTAGGTGAAACAAAAAACAAAGTCGTGAGAGTTATGTCCAAAGTGAACAATATCATACCATTGTGTTGATACTCGGATACCGTTGTCCTTAACATTTAAAAATGGTAAAATATTTATTTTTTAATTTTAATATTTGTTATGTTTTTTTTTTAATTTTTACATTGAAACTCGACATTTTATCGATAGTTTCATAAAATTGAGAATTCAACATTTCCATTCACATTTAAAACCTTAGTTCGTCCTACCGCCATTTTAAATAGTGGTCTTTCGTCCTATTTAAGGTATCATGCAAAGGTTTGTTTGTCCACCCTAATTTCAAGGCTCTATAATTAATTTATTAGACAATACAAACATATGGTTACATAAAATTAACAATACTTTACAATTTCAAACAAAATAAACACATGTCCTCTTTTTTGGAGTGGATTGTACTTTGATTATTACCGACTGGATCTACCTTTTTTAATGCTACGGACGATGTTGGAAAAAGGGGAGAATATTAATTTTATATGCATTATTGAATTTTTTTAGGTCTATTTAACATTATTATTTAGAATATCTTTTATTTTTAGCATCTCTTTATCTACTTGTGAACAAAAAGAGATTCAAACAACCCATTCAATACATAATATATTGTCCAAAGTTTAATTTTATTACCAACTTTTGCAAATATAACATGAGCTAAATTATAGCATAATTTGGTCCATGATAAAATATTTTGAATTATTCAAATGTAAGAATTCAGATGTTAATGCATGTCGATAACGTAAATACTTTATATAAGGTATATTAGTGATATAATTTATATTAATATATAAGTAATATACTTTATCAACACTAAAATAATGAAATATCAATAATATACTTTATATTAGTTATATTTTATTCAATGATACAAAAATACTATACATATAAAACTTTATAAAACTGATATATCAACAATAAAGGAATGGAAAATTTTATCATATTTATAAATTATTGTTATGTTTAACAAATTTACTAACATGGCAATCAGTTTCACCGAGCTCATCATAATTTCCCAAACTATTAAAATAATAACCTTATTGGTTGATTATACAAATTTGGACTAAACTAGCACAACGTAGCAAATGATTAGATAGATAGAGATATAAGTACCTATCACATAAAAAATTGGCACCTTGTTATTTAAAAAAAAATCATCCATTTTTAAATTCTTCAATTTTATTTGTCAAAAATTAATGATTAAATGTCTATCAATGAAAATGTTGAAGTATTAATTTCATGAAAATGTCGATAAAAATATTTATCGAAATATTATAAAAAATAGTTTGATAAGAAATATTTAAATTGACAAATAAACATTGTACAATCTATAAATAAATATATAGCATCATTAATTAATATTACGTATATTTAGCAATACTATATTAATATTAATTCACCCTTAAAATGTCTTTAGAAATGTCAAACATATCATAAAATTTGCGTCCCAACGAGTATATCTCAATACTAATTGGTATGGTAGAAATCTCCTCTTTCATCGCATTCTCCAATGGAGAGATCGTGAGTTGGATTCCCAACTCTAGTGTAAAAAAAATACAATCTAATATCATGAAATTTAGTATTTTATATAATATTTAATTCATCCAAATTTTCTTTAAAAGGAAGGGTAAATTTGTAATTTGATACAACCAGCTGGCTCTTTTTCCTTCCAAAATCAATGACGTGGCGTTTTGGGTTTCTACTTTCAAGGCGACCGACCCTGTCATCTACTGTCACTTCCAAACAGCTGGTTTTTGGGTTCCAAAAACAAAAAATATCAGACATCTCGACCCCACATTCTTAAAAGACATTGATTTGTTCTTTTCAATTCCTCTTCCCCTAAAACAAATATTTTTTTCTTTTATTAATTTTTAATTTATCGAAGAATGATTGGATTTTGAAGAGGCCACTCTTTCAAATTCAAACCCACTAGTAGAGCAGAATCATCTCCACCCGCGCCGCGCGTGACCTGTAATCTTCTCCGTCTTACCTCGCCGCCTGCCCCCCCCCTCACGGCGGAGGGCATTCGCCGCCGGCCCGTTTCTCGGTAGCCGGTCTTGCCCCCACTTGTTCTGTCTCTTTCGTATAGCAGTTTTCTCTCTGTCTGCAACTTATGCCCTGGTTTACAGCTGTATAGCTACTACTCTTATTGACTCTTGAAATAGAGAGGGAAAGATTCTGGGTTCTCCGCCCATTACTCCACTTTCGATTAAATGCCTGTTTCTATATTCGATTCGTCGTTTTCTCTGCCCGATTCGTCGGTTGATTTTGCTCGGAATCGTTGAGAGGTGAGTGCTTGACTCTGTTTTTGCTTTTTAGGGACTCTGTTTTTTTGTCTCTCAAAAGGGGGTTTGGGGGAATGTTATTCATTAGCGGCTTTTTTTGGTTATTTGAGGATGTGGGGTTGGTCTGTTATACGGTGTTCTTAGTTTCTGAGCTGAAGAATGCCACTGATTTACACTGATTCTTTTGCTCCAGGACAAAGTTGTCTGTTGTTCTGCTTCTCAAAGAAGAGTAGCTGCCATGGAACCTGGAGAATCTGCGGTGAGTTATGGGAAAAAAACTTGTTTGGTTGGTGGGAAAAAGCATGGGAAAGAGGAGAGAAAATTTCTCTCATGCCCCTCTCTTTAGTACAATAGAAGTTGTGTTTGTTAGCTTAATTTTGAAGAACCAAATGGTTAACAAACGAGGCCTTGATTATCTGCTTTTTAGACTTTCTCACTTCATGGTTGAAATTCTCAGATGTCAGTTTAATCAACTTCCTGTATTCTTCATTGATGCTCATTTAAACACAGGCAAAGGTTATGAAGAACATGGGCCCCCATGCCTGTCAAATCTGTGGAGACAATGTCGGGAAGACTGTCGATGGTGAACTGTTCGCTGCCTGTGATGTTTGCACATTTCCTGTCTGTAGACCGTGCTATGAGTACGAGAGAAAAGATGGGAATCAGTCTTGTCCTCAGTGCAAAAGCCGATACAAGAGGCACAAAGGTTGGTGTTACGTTGGTTTTTTGCCCAACTTATTGTTTCTCTCATCATATTAAGTACAATTTTGATGAAAATCATGAATGAAATGTTCTGGTTGCTCGACTACTGGGTCGTGGAAGCATGAATTCAAGTTCCCTTTGTGATAAAAATGTTGGATAGTCTGTTGTTTTCTTTATGAATAATGAATATAACAAACTTGTTCACATTGCCCTTTTCCACTTGCTTTTGTATAGGAAGTCCTGCTGTTCTTGGTGATGAAGAGGATGCTGAGCTTGATGACGACGACGATGCCATTGATTTGAATTACATTTCTGAAAGTCAGAAACAGAAGCAGAAGATTGCGGAGCGTATGATGAGCTGGCAGATGGCATACGAGCAGCCTCCGAATTACGACAAAGAAGTTTCCATAAATCACATTCCCTTGCTCACCAATGGGCAGGAGGTAGTTCAATAACTTATGGCAATACTCTTTTTTCTTTTGCACCAAAGCAAGTAGAGCCAATTTCTTGAGTTCTATGGACCTTTAGGTTTCTGGAGAACTCTCAGCTGCGTCACCCGAGCATCATTCGATGGCATCTCCCGGACATCCTCGTGGGAAAATATATTCTCTTCCTTATGCAGCTGATATTAACCAATCACGTAAAATTTCGCGCTTTCTTCTGCTACATAATATCTGTCCATGTTCTTAGGTGTACTTATCATACATGACCTTGGAAATTCTTGGTTGCGACTTTTGTACAGCTAATGTGCGAGGCGTGGACCCCGTAAAAGAGTATAATTCATCGGGGCTCGGGAATGTAGCTTGGAAAGAGAGAGTTGACGGCTGGAAGATGAAACAGGAGAGGAATGCTGTTCCAATGAGCACAGCCCATGCTGCATCTGAAAGGGGTAATGGAGATATTGATGCCTGCACAGATGTGCTTGTTGATGACTCCTTATTGTGAGTTTTCTTTTTTTCCCTTGATATCCAATTATTTGTAACTTTTGTTTCCTAGAGTCTAATCTGAAAGAGGTATGCTTTTCATGTAAACTCGTTTCGCTTGCAGAAACGATGAAGCTCGCCAGCCTCTCTCAAGAAAGGTTTCGGTTCCATCGTCTAGGATAAACCCTTATCGAATGGTGATTGTTCTGCGGCTTGTGATTCTTTGCTTTTTCTTGCATTACCGAATAACAAATCCGGTGCGCAATGCATACGCTCTATGGCTGATATCTGTTATATGTGAGATCTGGTTTGCTATATCCTGGATATTAGATCAGTTCCCGAAGTGGCTTCCTGTAAACCGTGAGACATATCTCGATCGGCTTGCATTAAGGTACGAAAAGGTTGCATTTCTAGTCTATTTACATTCAATTTCTTAATCTGAGCAGTTAAATTTGTGTTGTTACCAGAACAAATGCATGAGCCATATTTTTTCCTGGTCTAAAAATTGTTTTGAATTTAAGGAAAGTTTAGTTGCTAAATAGTCCCCGAACGGGAACGAATACGGTGTTAAACTTTTAATTTTGTGTCTAATAGATCTCTGAACTTTAAAATGTCTAATTACTCTTGAATCTAATAGGGAGTGTACCATTTTGACTTTTTTTTTTAAAAAAATTCATGGACCTGTTAGACAATGTTTTAAAGTCCAAGAATCTATTAGACACAAGTTAAGAGTTCAGTGACCTATCAAATACTTTTTAAAATTCAAGAATCTAATAGACCCGATGCACTAAATTTGTAATTTAACGCCTAATGAAATTTGTACCCTTGATAATAGGTACGACAGGGAAGGAGAATCATCACAACTTGCTGCTGTAGACATTTTTGTGAGTACTGTTGACCCACTGAAGGAGCCTCCTCTTGTCACAGCCAATACTGTGCTATCGATTCTCGCTGTCGACTACCCGGTTGACAAGGTCTCGTGCTACGTCTCTGACGATGGAGCTGCCATGTTGACATTCGAAGCATTGTCCGAGACGTCGGAGTTTGCAAGGTCATGGGTGCCTTTCTGCAAGAGATACAACATCGAGCCTCGGGCCCCCGAATGGTACTTCGCGCAGAAAATCGATTACTTGAAGGATAAAGTCCGTCCATCATTTGTCAAAGATCGAAGGGCAATGAAGGTACTACCTTAAACTCAAAAAGGAAAGTAATTAACAACCAAAATCCTAACGAAGGCAGTAATTTTGTTGGCCCCCAATTTAATTTATTGCAGAGAGAATACGAGGAGTTTAAGGTTCGCATCAATGGTCTGGTGTCAAAGGCACAGAAGGTCCCTGAAGAAGGGTGGATCATGCAAGATGGAACTCCGTGGCCTGGAAATAACACTAGAGACCATCCCGGGATGATCCAAGTAATCTCTTAATATGTAAATAAATTGTGTTTGATAGGTCTCTGAGTTTTAAAAGTATCTACAAATAAGTTTATAGACTTTCTATTTTGTGTTTAGTAGATTCTTGATTTATAAGACACCTCCTAAAGTTTAAAGACCTATTGAATACAAAATTGAGAGTTTAAGAACTATTAAACACCAATCTTTTAAAAGTTTTGGCCGATTTGATAGCCGTGTTGTTTTTGGTTTTTTGTTTTCGAAAATTTAGTTAATAAGTACTACTTTAACCTCTGTATTTCTTTGCTTTGCTATTTACTTTTGACCCACGTTTTTTTGTCCTTTGTATCTGTTTTTGAAATTTGGCTACTAATTCAAATGTTGTTTTAATGAAGAAGCGAATAGCATATTAAAGAAATAGCGAGGAAGTAAGCATAATTTTCATAAACAGAAAAATAAATCTGCAACCGTTATTTTACGGAGCCTTAAGAACTTATCAGGTAACCTTGTATGGCATCTATTTGCAGGTTTTCTTAGGCCAAAATGGCGGATTAGATTCCGAAGGCAACGAGTTGCCTCGTCTTGTATACGTATCTCGTGAAAAGCGTCCTGGATTCCAACATCACAAGAAAGCCGGTGCCATGAATGCACTTGTAAGTCCTAAACAATCACAACAAATTTACAAGAAAGACATCTTTTTTCTCTTGTTTTTTGCCCATCACCATAAAGTAATTTATCAAACACTGACATGACAGGTTCGGGTTTCTGCTGTTCTTACCAATGGCCCGTTCCTGTTGAATCTCGACTGTGATCATTACATAAACAACAGCAAGGCCCTGAGAGAAGCAATGTGTTTCATGATGGATCCCAACCTCGGAAAATTCGTCTGTTATGTTCAGTTTCCCCAAAGATTTGATGGCATTGACAAGAACGACCGGTATGCCAACCGGAATACCGTTTTCTTTGACGTAAGTTGTCTGCTCCATCCTGTTTGATAACGGTTTCGTTTGTAAAAGAGTCCATTTTGAATGCACATTGCTCCCTTGTTTCATAATACAGTTTTCTTCGACGTAAGTTGTCTGCTTGCCTGTTTGATAATCGTTTCGTTCGTAAAAGGGTCCATTTTGAATGCTCATTGTTCCCTAATACAGTTTTCTTCGATGTAAGTTGTTTGCTCTGTCCTGTTTGATAACCGTTCTTTTGGTAAAAGAGTTCATTTTGAATGCTCATTGTTTCCTAATACAGTTTTCTTCGACGTAAGTTGTCTGCTCGATCCTGTTTGATAACCGTTTCGTTAGTAAAAGAGTCCATTTTGGATGTTGATTGTTGTCTTGTTTTCGATGATCTCAGATAAATTTGAGAGGTTTGGATGGGATTCAAGGCCCAGTTTACGTGGGCACTGGATGCGTCTTCAACAGAACCGCACTGTACGGTTACGAACCTCCTCACAAGCCCAAGAATCGGAAGCCAGGGCTTCTGTCATCGCTCTGCGGCGGATCCAGAAAGAAGAAATCAAAATCGAGCAAAAAGAGCCCCGACAGGAAGAAATCCAACACCCATGTTGTCGACCCGACAGTCCCCATTTTCAATCTCGACGACATTGAGGAAGTGGTTGAAGGTATACAGATTACCAATTACAACCCTTGATTGGAGAATTTTTGAAACTATTTTGATTTGATCGATTTTGGGAATTGGGGGGATTTTGTTGATGAACAGGAGCCGGATTTGACGATGAGAAATCGCTGCTGATGTCGCAAATGACTCTGGAGCAGAGGTTCGGGCAATCCGCCGTGTTCGTTGCGTCGACGCTTATGGAAAACGGCGGCGTTCCGCAGTCGGCGACGCCGGAGTCTCTTCTGAAGGAGGCTATTCATGTCATCAGCTGCGGGTATGAAGACAAAACTGACTGGGGATCTGAGGTTTGTCCACTACTCAATTCTGATGCATTTTTTGTTTTCCATAGAAGCTCGGTTTCTCATTTGAAAAATAAGGTTACAAAACTCCGTAGTTTATTAACCATTTACAATTTAGTCCCTGCCGAGAAAAACTTTTAATAATCTATTTTTACATATAATAATTTATAAATACATTTTAACAAAAAAAAAAGTTTTCTTTTTTCTTTTCAATTTTGTGAAGGTCCGATAGATTAACTTATATGTCATGATCCTCGGCGAGTTGGATAAAAAGAATTTGAAAATAAATTAAGGCACCTCAAAATATTAAAATATTAGATTACTCAGCCAAAATTGGTCGTCTTCTATTTTTCTTTTCCTTTTTAAGGTGGTGTGGTTCATTCTTCGAATTCTTGTCAACTTCTTCAATATTATATCATCAATTAAAAAATATTAAAATGTGACAAATTAATATAAAACATTTGGAACAACAGGACTAAATTAAAGAAATATCTTGTTGATGCTTGAATTTTGATTGACCGTTTCTCTCCAAAAATGTGTACCAAACTTGATTATTAAGGGATCGAATATCTGCAAAACCGAACAACCATAAACGAGTTGGGCTTCGATGCCTAAGTTAGCTATAAGCAAGGAAGGTACTTGAAGTGTAAGTGTAATTCAGCTTACCTTCAAGGGGTGACCCCCTAGTTATCTTCGGTTTCACGAATGCCAACCCTAGGTCATGACACGTGTGGGTCTATGGGCCAGGACACCTCCAGTAGCAATTGGGGAGAAAGGACGGGGCTCGGCACCAAGTAGGGGTCGGAACCAAGCCCTACTCGGCCCGGCTCGACCTTAGTGGGTTGTTTCTCTTGGCTTGGTACGGCCCTTTGTTTGTTGTTTTTTATCTCATAACATACCCCAACATTAGAAATTATAATATATATGAGGAGTTTGACCTATCTTTCTATTGAATTACATTTAATTTTTTTTTTAATTAGTATTATTATTTATTATTCTTTTATTATCATCTGGCAAGTGCTTAAATTATAAACCATGTTTTGCACAATCATTTCTAAGAAAGGTTTTTAAACCAGTCTAGTATTTTAAAAAGTGTTCTTACTTATCATCAAACACCCTAGAATTTTTAAATTTATAATTCTTCTAAAAGGTGTTGTGTTTGCCAGAACCATGTTCTTATTTAAAAAATAATTCTTCTACCCTAATAATTTCTCTCTTTTCATATTTTCATTATTATGAAAAGTTCACCAAAAACAACCATGTTCTTATTTAAAATGTACTTTTGGTGTTTGGTGTGTGCAGATTGGATGGATTTATGGGTCTGTCACTGAAGATATCCTTACTGGGTTCAAAATGCATGCTCGTGGTTGGCGATCGATTTACTGCAACCCGAAGCGACCCGCCTTTAAAGGGTCTGCGCCGATCAATCTTTCGGATCGATTGAACCAAGTGCTCCGGTGGGCTCTCGGGTCTGTGGAGATTCTTCTCAGTAGGCATTGCCCTATCTGGTATGGCTATGGCGGGCGCCTCAAATGGCTCGAAAGGTTTGCGTACGTGAACACGACGATTTATCCCATCACTGCTGTTCCTCTTCTCATGTATTGTACCTTACCCGCCGTGTGTCTGCTCACGAACAAGTTCATCATTCCCCAGGTACGATGTATGACCCAAAAAATGTATTTTTATGTATCATTTTCGCTAAATTATAACTTGCTTTTAGTTGAGCTATACCTGTGTCGTATCTAATAGATTCATGGTTTAAAAAAATTCTTAATGAATCAGGAATATATTAAACACAAAGTTGAAAGTTTAGGGACTAAACTTATAATCTAACCTATCTTTTTATATGTTCATAATGCAACGAAGCCAATATCGTGTAATGAGTCTGTAACTGTTGGTTCAATGTGTTTGCAGATTAGTAACATTGCAAGTATATGGTTTATATCCCTCTTCCTCTCCATTTTCGCAACTGGCATTCTCGAGATGAGATGGAGCGGGGTTGGGATCGACGAGTGGTGGAGAAACGAACAATTTTGGGTCATTGGTGGTGTTTCAGCTCACCTGTTTGCAGTTTTCCAAGGGCTGCTCAAGGTTCTTGCTGGAATCGACACCAACTTCACGGTCACGTCCAAGGCATCGGATGAAGACGGGGACTTTGCCGAGCTTTACCTGTTCAAATGGACGACTCTTCTCATCCCACCAACAACCCTCCTCATAGTAAACTTGGTCGGGGTCGTAGCCGGGATATCTTATGCAATCAACAGCGGGTACCAATCATGGGGACCGCTGTTTGGCAAGCTATTCTTCGCCTTTTGGGTGATCATTCACCTCTACCCATTCTTGAAAGGTTTGATGGGTCGCCAAAACAGAACGCCCACCATCGTCGTCGTGTGGTCGATTCTTCTCGCTTCCATTTTCTCGTTACTATGGGTGAGGATCGATCCGTTCACTACATCAGTCACGGGGCCCGACGTCGAGGAGTGTGGAATCAACTGCTAGACTAGTTTTACCTTAGATGGTGCCGAGTAAAAACATTTGGGAAACTTGCTTTATTTATTTAAGGTATACATGTCTATAATGAATACGAGGTTGTAAGAAAAATGGGTGTAATGATATTTTCCTGTTGTGCGTAYTAGGCCATTCATTAATGGAGATAATGGCTTGAAARTGCTAATGCAAAGAAAAATATAATCAATCATTGAATTTAGTCTTTAAAAAAAAGAATTACGGACTTAAGAATGCAAACAAAAAATCAGATTATATAAAAAGGAATATCCAGTCAAATATTATACATAATCATAATGTTACATAATACCAAGAAAAGAGAAATTGAAAAGAAAAAAGAAAAAGCAACATTATAGGGTCCAAGTCCAACCAAGATAATGATACAAAATTGGAAAGATAACACCAATTTTTTTTAAATATAAAGTGAGTGTATAAAACTATAAATAATAAGTATGACTTTTATGTGAAGCTGCAAAATGTAGTGAGCTTAGGGAAGCCTTTGGGTCCTGAGGTAACGCCAAGGTCCTGTTCTCGTGCCCATCCTGCAATGTTATAAATATTTTATTTTTGGCTAAAAAGTCGCGGTACTAATAAAGCTACATTYTAACACGATCATTCATTGTCGGATTTTAGATATTTAAAACTTATTCGGTGACTATTTTTAGCGACTTTTATTATACGTTTAAAARTAACTATTTTTTCTCTTCACTTTTTGTTGTTTGGTCATTCTTTTTTATTTTTAATATTGAAATTAATATATAATGTTATTTTGATTTCTAAATCTCACGTAACAACCCATTTTAGTTACCATCCTTAAATTTTTGTAATATGYATTTAACATTAAAKTTTCATGACGAAAAATTGAAAATAAGAGCATATGACGTCAAGGATAAAACATTTRAAAGTATAAATACTCAAAATACAATCATTCTAGAAGATTATGAAGCAAAATAAAATTTAAATCATAAGATACAATTTTCTTTTGAAACCAATCTTAAAATATGTTTTTTCTTRTATCATAATTCAAATATAAAATTGAGAGCTCCAGCCTCATAAATACCAAAATAAAATATAGAAAATACTTAGATTCTCAATCCCTATTTCTTGTGGTCAATTATYGAAGGTTGGACAACTCATTATTTTTATTAAATTCTATATTTTGTATTTCTCTCCAAATCGTAAAATCCCCTAGAAAAGTTTTTACGATATTTTTTCATTAAATATTTAAAAGTATTAAGATGAATTAAAAATGAAAAATTGGAGCAAAGAATATATAATTATTTTGCTTTTTTGTAATTTATCGACAGTGACAACAAAGAATACCTCCAAACACCAACAAAAGTTCGCAGAAACATATAGATTGTGAGAGCAGTCCAAATCCCAATGAAGCCATTGCTTTTGGAGAGAAGGAACAGAGAAATCACGCTCACAATCGACACCAGAACCTGAAGAAAATGGCAAGCAAACTGAGTTACGATTGAGGAATTTTCACAAACAGGAGAAGGATGATCGTGTAGAACTTGCCAATGAGTATGCGGAGTACGCAAAATCAGACGCTCCAAAATTCACTCCGTCGAACACAAACGCCAGTGAGTTTAGCGGCTGTGTAGCTGCGATGAACTGGTGAGTTTCCAGAGGAAAAAAAATGGAGAATCAGATGAGTTCATAGATGGAAATGGAATTGGAAGGAGGAAGAACAGGTACGTTTTTTTATTTACCGGAATTCCTAAATGTATGAGGTGCTGCACATGAATGTCTCTCGAAAATATTCCTGCTCCGAAGAACATTCCGATTCCGACGACTATAGCCAGTCCAACACCTAGAATAAAGCTCATCTGTTGAAGTAAATGTTTTAGGTTGATTAGAGGAACTGAGTTTAGAATGAATTCTGATAGATGATCATGGTATTTTGAATGTGACTGTATAAAGTAATCAATTCATTTTGATTTTAGATGATGAAGATTTTGTTATGCAAGCGCGTGGTAGCTCAAGATCTCTGCAAACTTGGTTCTGTGTTATCTTTTGAAGCAGTAAGAGAATTCTTTCGAATTTGTAAGTTTTTAATTTATTTCTTACCTGCAATACTCTGGTAGCTGTTGCTGTTGTCTTGTCATAGTCTTTCTCTGCAAATGCACAGGCTAGAATTGCCTAAAAGAACAAGAGAAAAAATCATATACCATGAAAACGATAACTAGGAGTTTTTTTTTTTCCCAAACATCCATAGATTTTCACTTAGAAAGGAAGTTTTGAAGTTGAGGGGGAATTAGATTTGTCTCTTCACCTGTCCAGCTACTGCTAAACCATCAGAAAGTAAAGAAGACGTCATCCAGACTTGCAAACAAGTTTGGAATGCAGCCATAGGTGTTGAACCCAGCCTTGCAGCTAGTGATGCTGCTAGAGTCACACAAAATGTTACTGCTACAACTCTTGCCAGCAGCAGACCTCCTGCTCCCATCCATTCAAAGTTCAGTAAAAGATATTGGTTTATCGAGTCATCACATATGGTGTGGAAAACTAAGAATTGTTTGGGAACATTTTTTTACCATTTTTAAGAAATCGACCAAATTGGAGATCTTTAAGACTTGGAGGCATGAGATTGACTTTTTGCACCAGTCTCCAGAAGAGAATCAGCACAATCAAGTACCTGAAAGGGTTTAAGTAAGTCTCAGAGAAACTTTCTGGAACATCAAGACATAAGTTTTATGCCATTTTGAAGCAAGTTTCTAGAAGTGCGAGTATGGCAGTTGAATCTTACTGAGAAATAACATGCGCAGCAGCTGCACCTTTGACCCCCCAACGGCACACAAAGATGAGAATGGGGTCCAGCATGATGTTTACAGTATATCCAAAAACTATATGGAGACAAATGAACAAATGGTTGCTAGTCAAATGAAGTTGATATATTAGTTCCAATCATATATGGAGGAAAGGGGAAACGTAAGACCTACCAATGACGTAAAGAGGAGTTTTCGTATCCTTGAACCCTCTAAAGATCCCTTGCATGGCCAATGACAGAAGAACAGCAGGAGCACCAAGTGATCTTAATGTCAAGTACTTGTGAGCAGGGGCAAACATGGGTGAATCCTGTTTGTTGAAGTACCACAATATCAGAGGTTGAAGACATTTGATCTAAAATCGGGCTTCATTTTAAGTTACAAGGAGCACTTACATCTTTTACACCCATTAGATTCAGTAAAAATTTGGCTCCAAATACAAGGAATATGGCTTGCATGAGACCCAGAATTGAGCCAAATATCAAAGCTGTTGATGCTGATGCAATTTGCTTCTTCTCCTTCTTTTTGGACTTATCAGGGGTTGACTTGCTTATGTTTAAACTCAAATCTAGCAAAAAAAAAAAAAAAAACTCGGAGTTTAATTACCTAGGAAATATTTTATATTTGAAATTATTATAATCTCCAAATTCTATACATCAAGTTTTTCTTTACCTCTTCCCGGAGGAGCACCATTAGGCACCAATTCTTTTGTTTCCTTTTTTGTTGAAGAGCTCTCGTTGTTTTCTTTTTCTGCACCTTGTTCTATGGTGACATTATTCCCTGTTAGCTCGTGATTTAAGTTGACAGAGTCTTGTTTGGGTGCAAGTTTTTCTTCGTCCTCAAGTTCATGATCCTCAGCCACATGAACTTTCACCGAGTTATCATCAGCCAAACACTTACCTTTGTCACCTTTTGCTGCTTTTGTGCCAGCCTTGCCAATGGTATCCTCCTCAGCGACAAAAGAAGTTGTAATGCTTACAAGTGGGAATATGGTAATCCTTGAAGCTTGATTGAATATAGCAATGGATACTCCAACTGCAGCAAGTTCCACAGGTCCGATATGGCCAACAAAAGCAGTGTCGATAAGAGAAGCTACAGGATCAGCTGCAACGGCAAGAGCAGCTGGCAGTGCAATTCCCAGTATCTCACGACCAATTGCGTCAAGCTTGAAAACACGCCTACATGTATAAACAATTTGAACATACTAGTCATTAGTTTAAGAGGGAAGAGAACATACTAGTCATTAGTTTAAGAGGGATCAGAAAAGATTCTCTAGTAATGTATATTGGATGGTCCATAGCTGGGGAAAAGGTAAACTTTTGGAAGTGGCATAGTATGAACCAACCACAGTGAATAGCCACATGAACTGGATTACAAGTTATGTTCGGAAGAATCACATCGGGATTTTGAGGTTAAGTTTGAACATCAGGCATTTTATGATGAGAGTTGATTGGAACATGAAAAGGCACCTTGCGTCTTTGAAGAAAACATTAACAGACATCTTCGACTTGATCCCGCCTTGTGTGGTCAGATCAAGATTGTGATTTTGGTTCTGATCTGCCCGTGTTGTAGTGCTCAAAATGGTCTAGGTTGTTGAATTCCAATGCCAAACTACAAGATCAGAAAGCTTTAGTAAGCACATTTGATGCAAGTACATATACACATTCTAAACAGCTAAAAGTTTTGAATGTAAAAGGGAGTAACACAAAATTCTGAAAATAGCCAGTGATATTGAAAGCTTTGAAGTTGACACCATGTATTTAAACCAATCTTCGCAGCCGAAAGAATGAAATCTCAGAAGAAACTTGTATCGTAAACAAGTTTTATAGAAACACATGCATTGAGAGAGAAAGAGAGAGGTACCTTTTCCAGGAGTAAGGAGTAACTGAATGAGACGAGTCAAATGTAGATTTGGCCCCTAGGACTCATATATGCTGGAAGATCGACGTGTTTAAGAAGAAAGGAAGATAGACGCTATAAGAGATCTAATATAAGTGAACTATTTGATGTATTCTAGCTAACAGTACCTCCCTCAGTTCTTTCAATGATACACGCATACACACACACCAGTTTTATCGGAATTCAAACGTGACAATAGTTGATAAACAACTCATGTCTAGATGTATAAATATATTGATTCTTTTATTTGAGAAGTACACATCAGAAGGAATGTGATTCTGATTTTAGAATTTTACATGGAAATATTAACAGTATTTGTTCATTCCATGCATATGGAACCCTCCCCAGATCTGCCTTCCCTTGCTGATGACAGTTTAACAATATTTTTTACACCGAATCAAGGAAGAAACAGAAGCAAATAAAGTACTTCCATGATGGACTATTGTGGGGAGAACCTTCCTAGCTACCTACGAATTGAATAATGTTAGTTTGCCTGAAATCTTCCCCAGTTAACCTCAAAATGTGGAATTTTTGCTCCTTGATTATAGAGATTTCCTAGGGAAAAATGGGACCCAAGAAATCCATAAATTTTTAATGATTAAACTCCATAAATATTTGCATGGATATGGCCTTTAGTGAACGTACTTTATAACTTGTTAAGCATACTCTGACAGTTTTGTTCATTTATGTGGATCAAGAAGAATGAAAGAAAACAGCCATGATATTACAAAATTATTATTATTATATGGGGATGAGCCTGAGTGCTTAAAGTTTCCTACACCAAATAACTCTCGGATCCTAAATTTTCTAATGTAAAGTTAATGTGACCAAAACCTTACCTAAATATTGAAGAAAAACCCAATGCAAATTTTTGTTTTATTATTAGGAGTTAGTTTTCATTTATTTATTTTAGTTTTTTTGTAGCATTTGTTGAGCAGGTGGGAATTCGTGAGTCAGGAAGATGAGAAGTTTTAGAATTTCCATGTGTCGAAAGAGCCTTAAAAGTTGGTTAAAACTCGAGGTTTTTGATTTGGGTTCTGTCCTCACTATATGACCAGAACATAAATTTATTATTCTCCTGTGGCTGTGGTCAATCACATTATGTGATATCGAAATGAACATCAAATACCCTTAGAAAATGGTTGCAAAAAAGAAAACTGAATACTCCACACACAGAATACACTCCAAAATGATCACACATTACCAATTTGTTTATTTGCACAGGGAACAAAAAGATAGTCCAAAACCCCAACTAATCTCATAAAAAAGCAAACAAAATTTTCACAAAAAAACACAAAAATCATACATTACACGAAACCACGCCACCAAGGACTTGCGTGCTGTTTCATGCACGCCATATATATGTGTGTGTGTATATACACATACATAAACACATAGATGTGTAAACAATTGTGTTATAGGTCCAAAAAGTATAAGAGGAGGGATGAAATAGTGATATAAGAGAGCCTAATTATCATGATCATACATAGGAATATGAATAAAGGAACTTATATACATATATATATATATAAATAATGACCTTTGTTTTGAGTTCCTCCTGACTTAGCAAAGATATCACACAGCTGATCCAAAGCTCTCTTATTCTTCCCTACCAACTTCCTTTGTTCGTACACCAAACAAACTCAGCCTCTCCTTCCCTTTTATACGCCCACACCTCACTCTTTAGATAGAGAAATATATGGCTTTTGATAGTGGGACCAAATTCATACGCCATTCTGAATTAAATGGTTTTTGACAGTGGTGGATATGCCACCATTACAATTGATCAAAAGCTTCAAACTAAAGTAATATTGCATGTATTAGTTTCATACATTTTTTTTTTATAATGACATGATTGTCTATTTGTCTTATATTTAATATTATTATGATACCAATAGTACACATAAATCTCTCTGGGAGGAGACGTTGAATAATATGATTGATAGTTTTACTTTGTTAGATGTATGAGAAAGATTATTAGATGTATTTCAAATTTGACATAAAGATTTAAAATCTACATCCAACGTTTATTAACGGATATTAAAGGTTAATAGGGATGGCCGCACATTGTAGCTAGTCCTATAGAATAATTTTTTTCGTTCACTATTTTGTTAATAAAAGAATTAGGGTTTATTAGTGACTTTAAATTAGTAGGTAGCAGTCTAGATTTAATATTTAACTTTTTAATTCTTTTGTCAAATGTGCGTTCTACATAGGATTTCCAATACCCACGCCTGTTTTATATTTATATATAGATATTTATATATAGATATGTATGAATGAATGTGAGTGTATATATTATTCTTGTTCTTATGACCTACTTTTTATGGGTTAAGTGGGTGTATATAGCACTGGATTAATGGGAGGAGAAAAACAAACTGAGCCTACAAATGTGGTAAGTTAGCTACAAATATACACAGTAGTTAAGATCTTTTCATTATTCTCTTCAATCTTCATTACTGTCTTCCTTAATGATCCAAAAATTAAAGCTGCTCTGCAAGTTTTCCCAACAAAGAAAAAATGAATGAATTTGATATAGCTTGAGAAATTAGATCCAAAAATTATAGCTTGAGATATTGAAATTTTTTGGAGTTGGTGTCATTTTACTACTTGAAAATGATCAAATATTCTATAGATTGTAATTCTGTGTCTTCGAGTTCTCAGAAACTAGATTGAAAAATTACTTACTACTATTGATCTAGCTTGGGCAACTAAATCTGTTGCTTTATTTTTGTGAGCAAATAAGACAACTATTAGGTCATTTTTGTGAGCCTAGTTTAGTGGATAAGACAACTATTAGGTCGAAGGTTTGATCTCTACTTTCATGTGTTGAACTAAAAAAAAAGTACTATGTACTAATTTCATTCTCATGACACTGACGTCCTACCCTTTTTGTTCAACACCGGTAAGTTTCATCGACAAGTCACGTGACTAAGCTAGTTGGGCATGGGCGCTTCATCTTCGTCTATATAATAATAGTATATGGATATTGTCCACTACAGATCGTGATCGTATGTGTGATTTACTTTTGAATTTTCCTGGAAAGGATCCTATTAATCCGTGTGAGACATTATTTCTATTCTAGTAAATATATGATATGTGATTATTTGAATTTAAATGTATGTCATTGTTCCTTTTGAATCTAAACATGTGAGATTTACTCTCGAATTTTACCCTAATACAATATGATTATTATGATTATTGATTTATACATATCACAAAAACTACTAAAAATTAAACTGGTCTACTCTTGAAAGCTCAACAAGTAAATTTAAAACTTGATTCATATTTTCTATTTAGGATTATATATATTTATACACAGCAAATTTTATAATTTTCAATTAAGCAACCAAAGATCAAAACTTGGACATGGTAATCCCACTGCCCATCTTATTTACTTTATTTCAAGTGCTGTTTTTAATATAATTGTTGTTGATAATTGTATTATATGAAATAACAAATTGTTTCCTCTTTTTCCCCCATGCCTGGGAAAAGTATTTTAAAAGAAAAGAAATGAAATTAAAAAAAGGAAAAAAGATGGAAGCTTTTGTGTGCGCCTTTTCACCAGAATTAGCATGCCAATAATGGTGTGCATTTTTCGTTAGCTATAATTGTCTGGCACATAGAATCTAATTATTTTTTTTAACCTAAAAAAAATTAAGTTTTTGTACACTGATTATGTTTTTATTTTTGTAAATAATTTAATTTGCATACTTCTGACAAGAAATTAGTTAGATTATTTCCAATTGCATGTATAAGAGAAAATTAAAACTAAAAAGGATTATCGAATATATTTTATTTCTTTTACTATAAAAAAGAACAAGGAAGAAGAAATAAGAAGAATAGTAAATTTTTTAAGAGGCAAGTAACGTGGTGACCAACTAAAGTATAATAATGTAGGTAGATTAAAAAATTAAAATGAATGTAGTACTAATTAATATGTTGGTGTGGAATGTGGATTAACCAATTATATTCAAAAGTCCAAGTGGAGTGGAACAATTTTATTTTAAACTTAAATTACATAAGTGGGTGTTTACGGACAGGGAGTTGTTAGGTACAGGCTCCGTACGTTTGAGTGTAATTGCACTCCAATTTCCAAATTAGCCACGTTAAAAAAATCTCGATCCATTTTCTACGATTTGAGTTGGATTATAAAATTGTTTCTTTTAGAAGGGATTTTAACTCACAATCTCGTGGTTAGAGGTATATGTTCATTATCGCTGAACTGCGCTCGCTTTGACAAAAAGTATATAGAGTTGTTATATTTGTTTAAATTTATTTCATTCAATAATTTGTTGTTGATTATTTATTCTATAGTGACTTTTAAAACTATTTTTTCTTTTTAAGTTTTGGAGTGTAGTTTTTCACCATATAAATAAACGTGGACTTAATTGAGATGTTGATTCAATGTTAGAAATATATAAATAAGTGTTTAAGATATTATTATTTACTTTTTTCTAGTATACAATACCTTTGAATAAGTGACTCAAATAATTCAAACCAACCCAACGAACATTGAAATTTCTTTAGTAGAAATTTATGGTTACATTTTAAGAAATTTAGTGAATTAAGTATCATGATAAAATTATGACCGAAAGAAATGAGATATAAATGAAAACGAAGGACCAAAATGACCACTTTTACATGGACTCAAATGGAAGTTTATTGAAAATATAGAG
Organism: Momordica charantia; assembly: GCF_001995035.1. Next base: position 2,267,010 of record NW_019104489.1, read on the forward strand.
ACTACAACGGGCGTTTTGAAAGTATTATAAACACTGCAATAAACTCAAAGCCGAAAAAATTGGACCCAAAATAGTATTTGAACCTAGAAGAATAGATATGACAAGTCATGTGAGATAGTAAATAATATGAATGAAAATCTGACCTAACCAACTCTAAAGTATCAATAAAAGCTAGTCTCTTTGACAGATTTTCTCCCTAGTAACAAAAATAAAATTTATAGTAAAAATAATTAATGTGTCTTAATGTTGAGATGTACTAAATAAATATTGGTTAAGTATGTCTTTTCAAATAAAAAAAATTATGTATTTTATTTTTACATACAAAGTCTCAACTAACTCGAGCATATAGCAAATGGTTAAAGTGTTTAAGTTTGAATCCTCTTTGTGATACAGTACTTTTAAAAAATATATATTCAAAATCCTATAAATATGATCGAATGATTTGAGTATTATATTAACTCGTTAATTGTTTGACATGTACGATTAATGATAATTAATTGGTAATGGTAATTGCATCAAGAAGGATTTTGTATTCCCACTCCCACATGTTAGATTTCAAGAAATTGGGGTGGGGAAAAAGTATATCTTTCATATTCTATATGCATGAAAAAAATCTTCTTTTTCTAATTTCAATTTGTATCTATTTTATGGAAAAAAAATGCATTAAAGTTAATTTAAGTTCAAAGTCTAGAGAGAACAATATCATTCAAACAAAAGTACTTTAGGAAGTTTCCTCTGTCATTTTCTATCATTTTGATCCATCTCCACCTCCACTTTTGAAAAAGAATAAAAAAAAAAAATATTGTGTAATTTGGGTTGGCATCATCACAAAGATGTCAAAAACCATTTAGTTTTCACTTGATTTAGTTTTCAATGGATGATGATTATATTGTAAATTATTCATTTTTTCATTATTATTATTATTTATTTGTTAGAATCAATATAGTAAGTTTTCAATTTCATTAATAGTCCTATTAAACTTACGAAATCATTACAATTGAACCGTTAAATATTGSGACTTGCAAAAACCACCGAAAACTATAAGAATGGTTTCAAATCAAATTCTTAAACGATAAAATTTATAGAATTTGACCTAATTAGTCTTTTTTTCAATTCTATAAAATTGAAAATTATAACGCAGGATTAATGATGAGTCGACCTTTTGATTCTAGAAAATAAAAAATTGTTGTAAAATATTTGTGTTTGATTATAACGATCTTATAGTTCGAGGGTTTGATTGTAATATATTTATAGTTCATGGTCGTGGTTCGTGCATTTTACAATTAAAAGTTTTAATTGCAACATTTCAAAAGTTTGAGGTATCAAATTAAGGTTTACTCTATAGTTTAAGAATGCACTAGAAATTTTTCTCACCTCCCAATCTTGATCTCAACCATTTTTTTCATAGGAAAACAAGCGAGCAGAGTGAAATTACGATAGGCCTTAGAGAATCACTCAAGGAGCTGCTACGCCCGTCCACTCGCGGCACAGATGAGAAAAAAGRCTATTTATGGTCCCCACTGAACCTAGGCACGATACGCCGCCTCTCAATCTATGTCTCTTACACTCAAGCTCACCTTGCTCTCTCTCTGTACATAAGGAAGAGAGCCCTCTCTTTCTCTCTAAGTAAGTCGAACTTTCCTKGCAAACAACTCCTCATGACAATTCGATACACGCTCCAAATAAACTAGACTTTCACTCTTGAGATCACCCCTCTTCTATTTTATTTGCTCCATACCTATCTACTCCCAATTTGAATTCTAATTTAAATATTAGAGTGCATTCAGCAGAGTATTATCGTGCAAGATTTTTGTGTGTGTGTAATCCAGAGCTAAAAAAAAAAGGCTTTTGTAAAGAGTCGTGTGACATCTATGTGAGCTCGCTCAAAAATCAACCTCAACAATTAACCTTTTGAATCTATAAATTTAGGGGAGCAAATTAAAAGAAAAATTACAAAATAATGTGAGTCATGTTTTAAAAATTGGAATAAAACTAAGGGTAGTGGTGTTTCATGTGGAGGACACGAGATTTCCACACGAAAAGTTAGAATAATAATAATTCTAAAATTAAAAAAGATGACAAGTGGATTCCACTTTCGTGTGGAAGCCACAAATGCTTTTGGTTCCATATATTGGCCTTCAAATAAAATAAAATCAAAAGCCCTTCCACTCCATTTTCTTTTKCTCTTATCAATTAATTGATTATTTTCAAATCTTTTCATTTTCTAATGCCATGGCCAAGTATTGTAATCGAAATAATATATTGCAATCCTTATCTTAATTTCGAGGACGTGATGCAATTTTTACCTCCTAATAAGTTTCCTTTGAAGAATCGTTTTAAGACAAAAAAAAAAAAGTATTATTTACTAGTTCGATGAATTATAAAATGTAGGCCTAATACAAAAATTTACGGGGCTTAAAAGAAATATGAAGGTAGAGCTTAATTACTGTTGAAATTTTTAAGTTTTGAGCTATTTATTCAATTGGTTGATCGAGCTTATGTTGTGTATGACTTGACTTCCACTAAAATTAACTAGAGAGGTTTTTTTTAAAGTTTATGTAGTCTTTTTGTTAAAATGAACGAGTGAATAAAACATAATTTAGCTATTAGGTAAAATTTACAACAACAGTCTAAATCTAAGTCTTAATTAAGTATCATGATATAATATTTCTCACATATCGTCTAAGTTGGTAAGAGTAGTTGGACCACTAGTACTTGTCCACTTTTTGCAACCACTGTGGTTGTGGAGTTTGTATATTTACCAAACCTTAAATTTGTCACGCCTTTAAATTTACCATTTTCTTTTAATCTCATTTTTAAAATAGTTGTGACCTTGGTAAAGACTCGAGATTAAAGTTATTAATCATGTTGAAGTAATTACTTATAAACTCATGATTTTTAAAAAGAAAGTAACTAATTCATTGGTTTTTTAAAATTAAAGGCAAAAGAAAGGAGGAAACTACACCAACCATACATCTAATTTTCGACTAAATAATGATGACATAGTTTATTTTATCTCATTTATTTAATAATTATTTGCCTCTAGTAATATATGGATATATAATTTGAGAAGTGAGCCTCTACTAATAATTGATCTCTTTTGAATTTTTTCCATAAGATGTTTTCTAAGTTTACAATGAAAAATTATAGTACAAAGTAAATCTTCACTATTCACATTTCTCATTGGAGAAGAAAGACAATGCCTTTATTATTCCTTAACGATCTCCAAGACGGCGCCGTTTAAGAGGAGGAAAGGGACAAAAATTTTCAAATTATTCATTTTTATTTTTTGAAAAATGGTTGCTAAAATGTAAATTAAAATTTTAAAACTAATTTTCAAATATCTAGATTTCTAAAGTATTTTTAAAAAGAGGGGAAAAAAAAGAAGGAAATTACAAGTTTATTTTTTCATTAAAAAAACAGAGTATAAAAAATATTTTGTTTTTTTTTTAAATGTGAAGTTAATCCATTTTAAAATCAAGGATAGGGAAGCATGATAAATCTTGGATAAAACCCTCCAAATCCCAACCTCCTGTTTTCAAATTTTCTTGCAGCTGACTTTGGCAATTATTTCCAAAAATGTCCTCCACCTTAAAGTTCATCTCATTAGTATAACTGAAGCAACAATTATTGAATCGATCACTGTTGTTGTTGCTGTTTTCGATATTTTCTTTTATATCTATTGATGGAACCTTAATCTCTTCGATGTCGCCATTGCCCAGCGGAGGAAGATAAGAAAAGTCACATAAGTCTCGAACTTCCTTAGGTTCTAATACTCTTTTGTAATCCACACAATACCCCTCCTCCGTTGTGCCACCAACCATATCCAATAATAGAGGGAATGGGTCATAAGGGATATAGTTGTTTTCGACAAACAAGGTTGGAGGCATGGATGCTAACGATGGAAAAGATGAGTTATCCATGCATGTGTCGTTGATGATGTTGTCGTGTTCATGCATGGGAATGATGTTTTCAATTATCTCTCCAAAGCTGCAATTCCTAGGTTCATGTGATTCACTAGGGTTTGGGGAAGAGTTGCTGCGGTTCTTCAATCTTTTTTTCAATGTAGAGTTCCAAAAATTCTTTATTTCATTATCCGTTCGTCCAGGAAGACGTGCGGCTATTTGAGACCACCTAATCAATATAAAAAAAGAATTGATTTAATAATACATTTCGCGTAAAGTTTAATCAAAAGAAATTAAGAATTCATGTCTAATATAACAACTAAATGATTAATTGGTTTCAATGATATGTTTTTTCCTTTGTTCTTGATTTAAGACCAAATGATGAAGGGATTATTGTATTAATTATTTTGTACTCAATGTTACAAGGAGACCTATTAATCACAAGTATGGCCCATATTTTGACTTTGATCATAATCAATATCTCATCAATAGACCCTACTCGAGGTTTTTTTTTCTTTTTTAATATTTGACAATTGTTATATTAAAATTAATATACAAAGTAAGTATTTTCTCCCATTTCTACGATATGCAAAAAAAAAAATGCAGGTATATTAACATGCAAAAATATTTTATAATTAATATGTGTTTTATTCAATTTTGGGTGTGAATATATATATATATATATATATATTTTTTTTTTTCTAGTCAATATCTTACACTAAGAATTAGACTGAGGTAATTAGAATTAGGGTGAAGAATAACTTTAATTAAAAGACTAGTATAGTTATTTTGAAGAGAGAATAAAATAATAAAAAAATTAAATAATTTGTCAAATAATTCTCTATTTTTTTTAAATACTACGACAAAAAAAATAGGTATCTTTAGCCACGATAGTAATTACTAGTAATAATTTTAGTATCAAGCACTAATATCCATAAGTGGTATATTATTTTTAGTTTTTAAACAATGTACTTATTTACATTTTATTCAAAACTCCAATTTTAGTCCCCATAAAATATAAAAAACGCATATTCGATATCGAAACATAAAATTCAAAGAAAGTATACCGGTTGCCCAGAAGAGAATGGAAATGGGCGATAAGGCGCTCCTCTTGGGGGGAGAAGGCGCCACGTTTGAGGTCGGGGCGGAGGTAGTTAATCCAGCGGAGGCGGCAGCTCTTACCGCAGCGGAGGAGGCCGGCATTTCGGGCGATGTCGGTCCAGCAGCCTTGGCCATTGGTAAGCATGTATGTCATGAGCTTCTCGTCTTCCTCCGGCGACCAGAGGCCCTTTCTCAGGCGGCTGTTGGCGGATTCCGGCTTCCTCATTTTGTTCTTTAGGATTGTGGTTTATTTTTAGCCCTTTTTGGTGTGTTTTAAAGTGAAATGTTATTTATATATAATGTTGTGAGAGTGCTGAGAGAAGGCTTGATGTTGCAGTAACGGTGATGATGATTGTGATGGTTGTGGGGTTGCTTAAAATGTCATTCTATGACTAAATGTCTCTCTATAGAGAGAGGATATTTTTTTTGTGTTGGTTGGTTGCTAGGTGGAGTGGAGAAAACGGATTGGAGGGGGACCTCTCCCTCTATGGATCGGGAGAGAGGGAGAGAAATTGTTCGAGGAGTTGGTTGAAACAATGTGGCTGACGGTTTTATATCTATATCGTTAGATGTATATGAGGTGAAGTTAGAAATTGTATTTAGAATCTAGATCGAAAGATTATTAAAGGGTACTGAATAGGATTTTGATCGACCAACAATTATGGACAGCCATAAGGAGAGTAACCAAATAGTGGCAGCTACATTGAATACTTTTTTCAAAATGAAAAGATAGACATAGAGAGAAACGTGAGAGATAAAAGAGAGATAGAGAGAGAATTAGAGTTTCTTGAGGACTCAAGAAAACATATAATTTATAGAACAGATCTATTCAGTTAACGTCGTAAAGCTACACATCATTTTCACAATGATGCAAATTTTACATTATAATTTCATGCAAATTTTACATTACAAAGTTCTAACTCTTTACACATATATGATCTTTTAACTCTAGAAATTTGATAAAAGGACCAAAATTAGGGGAAATTTTTAAAATAATATTTAGTGTTTCATACATATTTTTTGAATTTATAACAAATTAAGTGGGAGAATTGTATGTTCTCTCCTTCTCTAAACTCTACTCCCGTAGTAAAAAATATAAAATATGACACTACCCCTTAATTATCATAGGCAAAGCGAAGAAGGGAGGAGGACAACAATTATCATTTCTTTTAATCTGTCCTTCCTAAAAAAATATATATATAATATTTAAGATTTTGTAATCCTATATATAATGTTAAAATACGAAATTTTGTCATTCCTTTAGCGTGGACAATTTGAACTTATAACTTTTTTGATATATTTTTTAACCAATTTAATTATGCTGAAGTTACCTTTTTCAATATAGATTTAAAATGTAGTTTTTAACTTTTCTTTTTCATACCTTTCTAATGGTGTAGAATCATCAGCCACATTGTTCCAGTCCCTCAAATACTTTCCTAGACTCGTACCCGAGAAAAGAGAGAAAGAGGGGTTGGTCTTCTTGTCTTTGACTCAATTTGTTGTCTTTTGAATGCAATATTTTTCTTCACTCACAAGGTAATCATCATCTTTTGTGCAAAACATTTTTGCTTCCACTTCACATAATCAATCATCTCTCTCTCTCTCTAGCTAGCTTTCTCTCTCTTAAGTTACACGTGAATTTTAAGTATAAAACCTAGAGAGAGAGAGAGAGAGAGAGAATTTTAGTTCGGTATGGCGGTGGGAAATAGTAGAGCTAGAATTTGCATATATTTTCTACATTTTAATTTGTTTGGTTTTGAAAATATGTTTCATTAGAGAGAGCTTTAAGCTTTAAGCTTTAATTATTCAAACCAACAACCCTATATTATATAACATACTCTTTAACCAAATTATTATGCCCAACTACTAAAGCAAATCAAACCCCTCCATTATTATTGTTCAATCAAATTAAATAATATATATATATATTTTTTCCATTTATTTTTATAACTAATTAAACACATTCTTTCTTATCCCCAATAATTAATGAAGAAAAATATTTGTATTGAAAACTAGTTTAGATTCTCCCCATTGAGAAGTAATTTTTTTTAGAAAAGTAATTTTAACATCGGCTTGTTTGGAAATTGATTTAAAAATAGGTTTCTAGAAAATTTTATGAAAAAAAAAAGTGTTTTCGAACAAATTTAGTTCTTTTTCTTTTTAATTACAAGTGGGTGAACCATGCTTGCAACATATATAATAATAATATTAACTTTTACGAGTCAATATTCCATCACAATTCTTTAAAAAAAATTGATAAAAAAAATCAAAATAAAATCCTTGATCTTCAATTTCTTAGAATAACTTTTACTTTCATATTTTATAGATTTTGAATTTTTCTCTCGAGATATTCTACAAATTTACTGATGAGATATTCAAAAGAGGCATATATGTGCATAAACTTTCTAATAATTGGTGAAGTTGTTTTTGAGAAATTACTTTTTAAAATTTTTAATGGCAGAGGCTTCGAAAGCAATTAATGACAGACCAATCATAAGGTGAAAAGTTCAAAGTACCAAAAAAAAAAAATGGTACAAAGGAAATAAAATAAAAAGTAAAATAAATGATAACAAATAAAAGGGGAGGGATTTATGTGATAGCATCTTCGGTATGCAATCCAAATTCTATCTTTTATTTTCACATTCACGGAATTAAATGGATTTATTATATTTTCCACTGTTTTCCAATTTTTAATTTTAATTAACCATTATTTTCGATTTTAAATTTGAAAATTTAAAATATAGAATCACATTTAAAAAAGAGAAGAACTTTGATAAATATTATCTTACAAACTCATTTCATTTTTGTTAAAATTAAAACATTGAAAATATAATACATATTTTTTAACAGTAAATATAATATGTTATAAATTATATAATATTGTAAAATAATAATTCTACAAAATTTATAACAAAAATGTTAATAAATTGATTAATATTATTTTAGGTTGAAGTAAATATTTAATTACCAACCACTACCAATTTACAAATATAATACTAAACTTGAACAAATTTTTAAGATAAAAGATTCAATTTCCAAATTTGCTAGTAAACACATCTTCGAAAATAATGAAAATAAAAATACATCTCTATTTTTTATTGAGTCATTGAATCCTTAGATTTCTGTTTTCAGATCACTAATTATAAGTTATAAAAAAGGGTTTAAGAAAAGTACCAAATATCTTTTTATTTGTGGATTCACCAAGAAGATTTTGTTCATCCTCTTTAAAAGGTTTTTATTTATTAATAACTTACTTTTTCTGTATTGTGTTTTCTAAATACATCCTAATCAAGTTTCAAATTAAAAAAAAAAATCCAATTTTCCTTTTCAATTTTGAGATTTGGCTAAAATTTCAAATGCATTTTTAAAAAGTAAAATAAATAAATAATGGTCAACAAATTTAATTTCAAAAAACAAAATAAAATCATGACCAAAATTTAACTATTATTATTGTTATAAAAAATGACCCAAAAAAAAGATTAACTAGTTGTGTTAGTTTTATTGTTTTATGATCTAACATGGACGTTTGTTTTCTGGTTTTTTTTTTTTTAATGATACATAAAGTAAAAGAATAAATTATACAAATTTGAGTTTATCACTTGTCTTTAATCAGTAAATTCATGAATCCACCTCTTCAAATTAATTCAATCTTCCCATAATTGTTCCACGTGGATATAGTTATGAAGACAAATCAACTTATTTGCATATATAGGGGCATTGCCCTTCATGTAAGATCAAATAAGAAAAGAAAATACCAAAGTCTCTCTTTCATGGATGGAAAATGGTAGCTGAGAGCAGGAAGATGGCGTCCCCAGAGATAAAAATTACCCTTCTCAGAGGCTGTCGAGGTTAGCGGGTTCTCGCAAGAATCTCTCCATCTGTCGTGCTCTGGTCTTAATCGACATGTCGAACACTTTCTCGCCAAATTCTACGACTAGACCGCCGAGTATGCTTGGATCAATCTGGTATATGCAAAATTAGATGTGCCTGATGATAAAAGGGTTTAGACAGACAAAATAGCAGAGAGTGTAATTTCTAAGTACCTTCTGTTCAAGCTTCACCTTCTTCCCTTGTCCAATAATATCCTGCAAGGTCTCTTTCAGTTCTTTCTCCTCTTCCGGAGGGAGGGGCTGTGTAGAATGAAGTCATGCAAAGTATCAAATAATGTAAAACAGAAATATTTTCATGCAGTAATTCCATACTTTCAGTGGGTTGATAAGGAAAAAAAATCCAAAATTGTAGTAATAATGATGTTGTATATCTTTATCATCCAAATATGCCTTCAACTACCATGTTGGGTTTTCTGAGCTATACATTTCTGTAAGATATTAAAAAAAATGTAAGACGATACATTCATCTCCCAAGTAATACCCACCAAGTCTCGTATCACACAGTAATGCACATTAACATTCAATACTGGTTCAAGTCAAGATGATGCAATAGATACATAAAACTGGATACCCAGCAAAAGAATTGGGTGTATGTTTCCCAGTACAGAAGAAAAAAATAAGGAAATAATTGCAAGCTGAATGGGTTCAAGCCATGGTCGCCACCTCCCTAGGATTTAATATCTTACGAGTTACCTTGTCAATCAAATGTAGTAGGATCAAATGGTTGGCCCGTGATTAATCAAGGTGCGGGCAAGCTGGCCCAGACACACGGATATCAAAAAAATATATATATTACAAGCTGAAAACCAACATATTATGTCCAGTGAACGATATCCATATGCAGCCGGATTGGGCAAGGGGGCAAGAGGAAAAAGAGCGAAGTAAGGATAGGCCATATTACAGTTTATAACCATGGGTAGATAGATGAATTTCATTATAAGAGTGGGAACTTACAATAACCGTAGTCACAATGGCCTTCACCTCTCCTCTATGAGCCATTGTCAACTCCAGGAACCTCTTTGCAATGCTATCTATGTATCTCAGCCTTCCATTCTCAGCCAATACAACTGAATAGGAGCATGATTACAAAATGGTGTAACAAATAGCTTGCTTTTTAGCCACAAAGCTCTTTTCTTCAATTAAAGGAAAGAATATCAAGATTCAAACGTAGTGAGTAGCAGTAATACCCAAAAAGTTCTTTATTACTTCTGAAAATTTAGCCGCAGCAGAAATATCATTAATAGCTTTAACCCTAGTATCTGCAGGCACTGAGAGATCTCTTGTGAACTGAGAAAAAGTGGCACTTCTCTGTGAAGCCGCAACAAGGTCAAGAAGCTCAGTCTCAACTTTATCCAAGACATTAGCTTTTACTGCTGCAAGGTACAAAGCAGAGGCATAGTTTCCAGATCCCCCAAACAAAGCCAGTGGAACCTATAATATCATAAATAGAAGAGAGCAAAACGAGATTACCCAAATTACATGCCAATAATATATCAGAAAAACATATGATAGTGACATGTATGCTTTGCATTTCAGTAAACCAAAGATGAAGAGGACTAGTAAGTAAAACCGGTGAAACTTTCAAGTCCTAGTCGAGGCCAGCAAATTCAATTACCTTGACTTTTTCCTCATTTTTCGTGGATGCAGTTGAATAATTCCTAGAGACCTGCTGCAGTAGCAAAACGAATATTCACATCAAGTCAATAAGAGGTTGATGTTGATTTGATAGTTTAGAGCTGATAGATAAATGGTGTGATACAATCACAGGTTAAAACAATTATAAGCATATGAACAAACAGAAACCTCACATCCATGAGGTTGAAGCAGACTATAATTTGCACCTACCAAAGTGAAACATCCAAGATGAAGACTCCAAAAAATTTACATAATTTAATTCATGATGGAGATGCAATGAAGAACATGGAATTTCTTACAGGTGGAAGCAGGAGTTTGACAATCAACTTCCATAAATCTTTTACATTGGGGTAATATAGAAGATGAGGAGACAGATTGACAGATTCATTTGGTCACTAACAAGAGCTCTTGCCTATACCTTATTTGGGATTAGCTCTAGATAGAATCTAGAAACCAACTCATTTAGGACCTATGACAAAGAGTTCGTGCTAGACTACGGAGGAATTTCCATTTGGCCAATTGTGGGAGGCTGACCTTAACTCTCTTAGTCAAGATGCGCACATTCACAGATAAATATATAAAAAACAAAAATTAAAAAAATAAGTCCTCCTAAAACTAAAGAAGGAGGCTCCAATCCAGCAAAATAACACCTAGATCTAATAATACATAATACTTAACAACCAACCCCACATAGAAGTATTAAATCTAATAATCTCCTCACCATGCTCCCTAGATCTCCCTACCCCTAAAGATTCTATTATTAGGCTCAATCAATCAATGCCCCCACAAAATAGCAAAATAACACATGTACCACAAAAAACTCTCCCTTGCTCAGGAGGATACAACCTCCTCCATCAAACCTTGACAATCCTTGTTGTGCTGCGAGCCCACAACACCCCAAGCAGCTCAAAGAATCACCCCTAGATATCCTGAGCAGACTAACAATACCAAAAGAAAGATGGAGATAGATTTTGGGAATGAAAACAATCAAGCCTACAAGCTGAACTTGAGAAGGAACTCGTTTGGCAAAGAATTGATTAGATGAGTTCAGCATGTTTACAAGTATGGAAGATGTGGTCATCAATCAAGTTGTCAACAGAGTGAAATGGAACTCATCTGGCAAAGAATTGATTAGATGAATTCAGCATGTTTACAAGTATGGAAGATGTGATCATCAATCAAGTTGTGGACAGAGTGAGATGGAATTCATTTGGCAAAGAATTGATTAGATGAGTTCAGCATGTCTACAAGTATGGAAGATGTGGTCATCAATCAAGTTATGGACAGAGTAAGATGGAGCTCGAAGGCATAGATTAGAGAGAAGAATGATGGAAATCGAATCGTGTTTGTGCATATCAGGCTATCAGCAGTGCTTTCCCTCAACGTCTCAACTTCGAAGGTGGACAACTTTATTATATTTTTAGTTGGAGATGAAAGACCCCAAAATGGTGCAAATTTACTTTTGGACATTGATTTAGAAGAAGCCTGAATATGCAAGCAGGACAAATCGCAAAGGAAAACCCCCCTCTCAATCTATTTCACCCCAAATTCGTGTGAACTGCAGAAAAATGGAGAAACAATCAACCACTTGTTTTCAAAGTCTGTTTTATTCATTGCAAGACTGAGTCGGCTAGAAAAAGTCAGGATTTCCTCTATCAAAAGTTTGGTTCAATGTGGTATGCCCCTAAAAAATACGTGTTTTGCTTCCAAAGGTCCATTTTGATCAGTGGCTTCTCCGTAAAGGCAGAGTATTTCAAAGAAATGTTGCAAGACTTCTTGTAGGCTATTTGGATCCACAGAAATAATAGGATTTTCAATGACATATACAAGGACTTCTGTAATTTCTCGGCGAATGTTTAGAACACAACCTATAATTGGAGAACTTTACACAGAGCTGTTTGTAACTACACCCACTTAAATTAACTTACATTGAAGGTGTTCTTTTAAAACCGTCTTCTTAGCAAGGGGAAGTCTTATCTCCATGGTCTTTCAAAAACGACGCCTTCCCTTTTAATGAAATTTTCATGTCGCATTGTTAAGGAAAAGAAAGAAAAGGAAATTCAATAGTCATCATTTTTAAAACTTGCATTCAAATGTCAAATCATATCCTTAACGTCGATGAGGGATTCGCAAAATCACACGCGATCAAGAAAAAATAAACTGAAACCATCGGCATCATTTATACCAGAAATCCCACTACTCATTCTAAATTATTGACGCTTTGACGCAGAAATCCCAGAAATCAAACAGACACCAGGAAAATCAAAGCCCATATTTAGGAACGGATGTTAGGCAGACGAAGCCGGGAGAAACTAAGAACACAAAAAAAGGAAATAGATTAGAAAACCGTGCACTCTTACCACGGAGTTGGTGGGGCAAAGTAGGGATCTTAGGAGAGCAGTTCTCTGAGTCTGAGACTCCGATTTCAGAAGCTGATTGAAATGGGGGATGATCGATCTCATGCGCCCAGCCAAAGCCATTTCAGAAAGGGGAAAAAAACCCTAATTTCTCCGATTAACGATGGAGAATACTACAAAGGGGAGAAAATTTCGCGAATTGAATACTCGAGGATGATCGAGCTGAGAAGGAGGACAAGCACGTGAATTGCACGTGTCTTTGTCGTGGGTCCGGAAAAACCATGCTTTTGTATGACACGTAGGACGCTACAACCAGAGAATTTCTTGCCACGTGGTGCAAGCCCAGTACCAGCATTTATTTCCCAAGCTTGGACCATGTAGAAACATTTTTAAAGGCTTTTTTCTTTAAATTTATTTTAGGTTTTTTTTTAAGGAAATATTTTAGGTTAAATTAAAAGTATAGTCTTTGAGAGTCTGAAGTTTAAAAGATGCTTTAATGAGTTTCTCAACTTTTAATTTTGTGTTTAATAAACCTTGAATTTAAGGTATCAAATAATTTCTTGAATGTCACTTTTTTTTTTTGTCTAATTAGTCCTTGTCCTTGACATATTTGCATCTCATAAGATCATGAAGTTTGAATTTTATGTTTAATAGATTCACAACTTTAGACAATGTCGAATGTGTCAACGAAAATTTATTTGACACAAATTCAAAGTTCAGTGACCTATTAGACACAAAATTAAAAGTTTAAAAATCTATCATACAAATTTTAATGTTTCAAAGACCTATTAAATACGTAATTAAAAATTTCGGACCTATTGGACACTTCTGTCTAAAGTCTAGGAATCTATTACACAATCCGAAACTCCATGAACTAAACTTGTAATTTAACCTTTATAAAAAAAATTATTTTCTTTTATTTTGGAAAAAATGCACTTTTGATTTATTATTTTGAGTACGATGTTGCCCTAAGACTTAAAAAAGAAACACTTTAGTGTCAGATTTTAAAAATTGTGTTTTTTAAAAAAATAGTTCTTTATGGTCCCTACACATAATTAAGTATTGCATTACAAATGCATGAACATGAACATCCATGTTTATACGACCTAAGGTCGGCAAGTTCCGTGTAGACATAAAAGGGAAAAAAATGTGAATTTATAACTTGAGGATAAATATGCCTAACCACTCGAGCACAGTTTAAATAGATATATTTTGTCGTATTTTAAATTATATATGTTTATAAAATCAAAAAACAATATCATATAGCATCAATATGTGGAGATACTTTGTCTTAAAAATATATAGAGAGAGATGCTTCTTCACATTCACAACACATAGCGTTCCTGAAAAACAAAGCTGTATTGTAAAAAATAGATCTTTCTGTTTCTGTTCATTGAAACTCAATTCAAGAAAAATTGTTTTGTGGCTAAATACATGAATCTTGATTTATCAACAAGGAACCAGCAGCAGTGTGGAGCTTATATGATGACAGACACTATGGCTGTAAAGGACACTAAGAAGAATGAAGAACACAAAGAATGAAAGAATAATCTGCAAAATATGCCTCTTTGGCTCAACCTTCATGGAGTTTTTTCTTTAGTTAGAAAGAGTGCAAGGCTTGAGAAACCAAAGAACATCCAATGCTCTTGCTTCTTTTTCACCAACAGCAGAAGAAATGGTTTTAACTCTCTCCGCAGATTTTTCTTTATCCACTTCTACAAGAATTTCCTTCTCCTAATAGAAAAACACATACTATATTGAATCAGACTAGTTCAACTTCATCTAACTTGAAAGGAGCAGCAGTTATGAACTTATTAGTTGCATTGCATACCTTTAATCTAGATTTTGAAGCCTGCGAAGGGGTGATTTTGTTCGGTCCACGTACGTTGGAAAAGCACTGGGGAGAAGGCGGATTGGTTCGGATTTGCAGCACGTTATCATCTCTTTTGTGCCGCACCTTCTCCAAATCCAGAGAGATTGGGATGTTTTCGCTGTCTGCTGCAGTTTTGCTGCATCAAACATGGTACAAACTCATCATTGGAATTGGAAGTTCAATGTTTAAATTTGGTTGAGTTCTGTATCAGAGGCTGAAAATCAAAATGGGGATACCGATACTTTCTTCTAATGGCTTAGGCACATGATTCACAGACACATAATGAAGAAATTGGCAAGCAGGCACTGCATAAATTGAACCAAAAATAGGAATATGGCTAACAAATTACTCACATATTGTTCTTCAGCTTATGTTTTACACTGTTACTAATAGCACCATCAGATTTCTCTTTACCGAGTTCCCCGAATGGCTTCCTCTCTTTCTCCTTCCTTTCCAGATTATTTGAGGGAACCTCCTTCTCTATATTTTTCTTCTCAGCCTCTACACCATTCTCCGGAGCCAGTTGCTTAGCATTCTCTCTCTCCCTGACCCTGGTTGCCATCCTCTTTATTTCATTGCAAAACTCTGTAATTTGATTCAGAATATCTCGCCCTGCAAATAAATTTCTTGCTGAAAGTGTGCTTTTCAGCGACGGAGTTCCATTGTTCTTCTGTTGACCATCATCCATCAATGGCTTCTTCTCAGTGCTTGATTTGATCTGTGTCTTGGTGGAGGCAGTTTTGGCTGCGTGAGTTTGAGGCGTTGAAAAATTGGGATTCTGATTCTCATTGTTTGAAGACTGAAGAAGCCCCCTTCTCTTCAACCTTCCATCTCTAAATTACCCAAAAGAAAAATTAAGGGGAAAAAAAAGGTTCAGATCTATTTGGAATGAAGAAATTTCAACTATGAAGGATGCTAAAACTGAAACTGGTGGGTAATTACAGTACCTTCCTATCCGATCACTGGATTGAAGAGTTTCAGAGCTATAACCAGGGCTTGCAAGCTTCCAAAAAAAGCAAGCGATCAATTTAGAAAGAATAGGAAAAAGAAATTAAGAAGAAAAAATGATGTGCCCTAATTTGGTTTGATTAGCTCAACTCAGCTTAAATTAGAAATTCTATCCAAATCCGCAAAATCTTGACATTCTTTCTACGCATAACTTTTCTTGGCCACTAAACAGCACAAAACCAAAGAACAGAAGAAATCGATACCTTCGAAGGAGTGACACGAAGCAATTCTTCCGCTGTCTTTGGATGCTTACAATCTACAGAGACAAAAAATAAACCAAAAACCGATTACCAACTCTGAACCAAAAGAACTCGGAGAAAAGAGTTCAGAATTCAAGAACAGAGATGGATGAAGCGAAAAAGAAGCTCACCGGATCGACAAAACCAGGCGTCATCATCCACGGGGTCGTGGATCGCGGTGAAATCAACCCATTTGGGGGCATTGATGTGCTCGTACAATTCGTCCTCTACGAATCTCCACTGAACATTTTTCCAGTCGATTTTAGCTGGTTCCATTGGGATCGAGAAGGTGGAGATTGGAGGAGCCGAAGAAGAAGATGAGGAAGAAGAAGAAGATGTTACCGTTAAGAGTGCTGGAGAGTTCTCTGCATTTTTGTGAACGTTTTTGTGGGCAGCTTGCCGATTCCGACCGTTGGAGTTTTTTTCTTTTTTTTTTTTTTTTTACATTTTATTATTTAATTATAATGTGAATTGTCAGAGTTGTTGGGCCTTATTGATTTTGGGGCCCGTTGGGTTCGGCCCATAGATCTGCCCTTATCCATTCCCTTGAAAATTAGTTGGTTTTTAAAAATGTAAATATCTAATGTTTTATGTAACTAATTTGGAATGCACATATAATTTTTTTAAAAAAAAAATTGAAATGCATACCCAAAAAGAGAAAGAGAAGAAAAAAACTAGAAATTTTGAAATTCACTGTAACCCCCCAAAAGTTGTAAAAACAACTTGAAATTGAATAGTTACATTGGAATATGTTATAGGTGAATAACACGCGATCATCTCGCTTGGACACATGTATCCGAACCTTAGCTTGAACATCCAAAACGAGGAAGGAAGATCTGTGACAAAGCTAGTAGAGCTCCGCTCGAGTATGACTAGGGAGAAGATGCTATTAGCTCGAAATCTGCTAACATTTGTGAAAATACAATTATGTTATTGAAAAAGTTTCTTATTGTCAGCAGAAAATATGTGAAATGACAGGTACGACAACGATTCTCAATGTTCCTCTCTTATAAAAGGCATAGTCCAATCTTTTTAAAAATATGCAATCTCTTACAATTCAATTGACTTCGGCTCAATACCAACTTCTACTCAGTACTACCTTAAGTATCATAGTGTACGTGGCAAAATATCACATCAATGCAAGTTTTTGTTTCCAGGCTCCAACGAAAACTGTGTCATAGCCAAGTAAGACGTGTAACATCATCCATAAACTCACATCGACATAGTATATTAGGATTACCATTTTTTTTTCTTGGTTTCACTGTTTTAAATTACTTGAACTTGTTTTACTTGAAATTTAATCATGAATTATACTTAACTTGAATTGGACTGAAACTAAGCAAATAGTACTTATTAACTCGTAAACATTTTCTTTACTTTCTGTACTTACACATTTGTTTTTATTAATTTCAGTTCAATGAAAGAGTTTTTTAGCTTCATTTTACTTGCTAATAATTTTAAGAGACAATAAAATTCAAGGAGTGAAAACGAGTTAAATAGATTCTCGAAGTTTATCATTCTCACTGTTCCTTTTACAAAATCAAAATAAATGAGACCACATCACTAACAATTAGAATGACTAGTTTGCAACTCGAACAACTGGGTTAGATTCAAAACATCTCTCAATCTAATCTTGACTTGTCCAAAGATCCGAATATCGTTAATCACTAGAATCCAACACAGACCCCCGATTTCGAAAAATGACTATAAAACAAGCTAATCTAAATTTAAGATGATAACTAGACTTCAATCTTCAGGCGAAGAAGTTGATAAGTTGTTAAATGAGGTTACAATTTGTTTCTCTTTGGCAGAAGGCAAGTGTGGGAGGAAGATTGAGGATTAGAGTACTTAATTTTTACTTAGTTAAGTAGAGATGTACAAAATGGAGGAGAAGGCAAAAATGGAAAAGGAAGGAGAGGAGGAGCAAAATGTTAGAGCTTCCAAAAATCTACTGTCGGTTATCGCTGCCAGACGCATTCACGCCTTCGTCTCCAAACACCTCGATGTTGCAGATCGGACATATCTGACAATGACAATGACGATTTGTGAGATGAAAGGAAATTAGAAGTAGAAATGGTGGAAATAGGGAGATATAAGAAAGTCAAGAAAAGAACTGACTTTGTTTATAGTAAGCCATTTGGTTATGCATTTGTTATGGTAGAAATGCTTGCAGGGCAACTTTATTTGTTTGTCCCCTCTCTTGTACCTCATTTGGCAAATCACACATCTGCAGTCGAAACGAAACAAGTACAATCAATATTAAACCGAGATCCTGAATGTAAATACCGTACCGAGAAAGTACTAATCTACAATCAGCAACATAAGAAATAACTCCGAGAACAATCTACTGCTAAACCGAATTATTAGCGTTTTTTAATGCTTTCTAACCATGGTATTTAAGCTTGGAGATTTGTGGAATATTTGTATCATATGTTAGAGATTCGACATGGCTACACAACACACCAAGGACATCAAAGAGTATAGGTTCATTTGACAGTACTATCTCGCGTACTAGGACGGAAAAATGGATGCATATGACTCTAAGGTAAACGTATCAGAATCAAACATCATATAAAGACCGACATTGTATCCTAATTCATAGAAACTGTTGTTTAAAATGTTCCGGACCGATTACCAATAGATCATTACAAGTTATTTTGACAAGAATGTTCCTATGCCCTCGAAGTAAAGCAGATTAACCAAACATTGAGCGAGTTTACTCTAATGCAACATATGTCAAAAACCATACCTTTCCTCTGGCTTTTTTCTCGAGAAAAAGCTCGTTAACTTGCATTTCGCAGTCGGAAGCAGACTTATTTGTTCTTCAGAAAGCCCCCGACTTTGAGTTCCAACCGATTCGCCCAAGTCCAATAGTTCCTGGTAAAATCGTGTAGTAAAATGTCCAGTTATGGCTCCAGACATTCCCATTGAAGCTTTTTTCTTTTTACAGTCAAGTCCTTTGGTTCTCATTTATTCGACAGCCACACATAGTTCAAATGGTAATTTACAAAGGGAATTAGGGGCTTGTTTGAAAATTGAGCCTAAAAACTTTTTATCACAAACTGTTAAAAGTTAAAGCAATTGAGCCTAAAAGCTTCTTATGTCAGCAATAATTTTGATCAAAAACAAAAAACAAAGATGATTGATCCTTGATCTAAAACTGGTTTGGTATGAAGATTTTAAGGTTATAATGTTGTCATAGCATAATTTTTCCTCTTTCTCTCGAAATCATCGCAGTGGTCGTGGTTACTAATCGCAAATATATTACTCAAGATGGGAAACATCTTAAAGCATGAGAATCGTATGCCAAATGATCTTTTCATTCCTTCATGGAACAATCCTACAAGTCGTCATAGAAACAAGTATCGTCTAGAAAACGGAATGAGAATCTCTATCATATTGTGTTTCTAAAAGATAACGTTACCTCATAGGTCATGTGATCAGGATCAATCTCATCTTGCCATACAACCTGAGGAGACGAACAAAATGAGATGGATTCGATGCGTTTTGAACTAAAAGAGGTGTATTCTCAAGTGTAAAAGCGACAAAAGTTAAAGTTGAGGACAAAAGTAATTCAATCAGCCACTTGATAACTTTAGTACAACAGTATATAAACATTTGACAATCTTTGATGATAACGAGGTTATGTCCCAATTTATTAATAAACAGATACGCGTTTCGATTAAACCACAATTCGTAAGAGGAATTAGGTAGATGATGATCCTAAAACTTGTTGGTGACTTTTGTATGGAAATAAAAGAAGAGGCATATTGCAAAATCAACGACGAAGAATCATACTTGAGATGTACTGGTCTCCTCCTCTTGATGACTGAAATCACCTGCAAAACAGGAAAACAAAGTAAAAAGCTGATGATAAGATCTGCAACTATGCCGTTCTTCAAACATTTTCGACAATTAAACTCGACAGTTTGCAAAAAAAAAAAAAATCAACGTTATCATTTGAACAGACTTGGTATCATTATCAGATCTGCCAACACTTACATTCTTCTTCGGGTATAAAATGAGCATCTACAACATCCTCCTCCACCGATGGTGCATACGTCGGTTCAGGATTTTCGACAGTCACGGTTGAAGGATACTCCCACCCCCTTTCACCAATATCCATTGAAGGTGGCAAATGATGACTTTCCTCGGAATGGCCGTAATATGTATTCCCGGGATCGGATACTCCAAATTTGTAACATTGCATATTCATCGACCAGTATGCATTTCCCTAAGAACCAAAGTACCATACATTTCCAATACTAATTACTACCAACTTACAAGACCTGAGTTCAAGTATCGGAAAATTTTCATCGTTTTTCATAAAAGTTTCGACTTTTCGGAATACCTGATCAAGCAATGGCCCAGCATTGCCATAAGCAGGTACCTGGTGGTGATGGAGCCCTTCAAAGAAATCCATAAAGCTCTCTGTCGTCGTGTACGGGAAGCCGGTGTCGATATAATGTACTTCCATTTGTCTGTCCTCATTCATCTTAAGCAGCAAACAGCACTATAATTCGCCAAATTTAACTGCAAAAAAGTACAAAACAGAAGAATACATCAAACAAAAAATGAACTTGAAACCTACATTGTCAAAAGCTTTGGAATTTTAAGCAAAAGGTGAAGTTTTTCTACAAGTTGTACAAGACCCAGAATGGATTTGTCCACAATCTGTTTGGTTGCTGAGAAAACTTGGGGAAAAAGCAGAGAAAGCTGAGAAAATTTGTAGGTTTACAATTTTTTACGTTCCAATGAAATAGGCCCTAAAACACCCATCAACTCAAAAACTTGCACAAAAACCAAATACGAACTTACATTTTCTTTTTATGTACCCAAAAGGAAAACACAAGGCAAAATCCTATGGATTTTCCTTTCTGGACAACCAAACAGAAACTCCCCCAGAAAATCTCTTCACGCTCTGACAGAGGAAAAATCTGTGGAATTAGAGAATGTAGACAAATGAGCAATAAAGAAAAATAAAGATGTAAGAGAATCCTAAGAATCAGATAAATGCAGACAAACGAGCAAAAAATAAACAGGTACAGATCCCAGTATTCGTTAGAATCCTCATAATATTTAGAATAAAAACAGAGCAAAAAAGGAACAACAACAACAACAAAAAGGCTTCTCCCAAACATAAGAAACAAACAAAAGAAATTTCTTGATTCCGAGAGAGAAAATGAGGTACAAGGGAAGCTTGAGAAATGGAGGATGGACCTTTCTCTCTCACTCTAGAACTCTTTTTTTTTTCCTCCCTCTCTCTCTCTCTCTCTAGAACTCTTGGCTTCTAACAGAGTTCAGCAGAGAGAGAGATGAAAATGAAAGGAAATGGGATAATGGGTCTGTTTTTTTTTTCTTTTTTCTTTCTTCCTTCAGTTTGTTTTCTGGCTATAATCCATTTCCCATCTCTGAGTAAAGGGTGGTTTTTAAGCTGGTTGATGGGAGGGGGCTTTGAAATCTTCTTCAAATCGCCAAGTTCATATTTTTTAAAAAAGGGGAATTTTGATTTTTGGGTTTCTTTTACTTGTATATATTTCGATAAACTAAAGGAAAAAAAGAAAGAAAAGATGGTAATTTTCTCGATAAAATAAAAAATAAAAAAAGTGGTCCACCCTCCTTCTCTATGTCCATGGCTCCATTTTAATTTTATCTTATTTTATTTTCTCGCTGGCCAAACATGTTTTATGTCAGAAACAACACTATTCACGGAAAATAAAATAAAATTTACCCAAAAAGAAAACATAGATAGAGAGAGAGATTGACGTGAATTATACTGTAGCATTTCACATTTGTGATTTCAATTAAAAATGATACAAAATAATAATAATAACAAGTCCAGGAATTTCCATGGAATTTATCTCTGGTCTGTCTTGGGGATTTCAGAGATCATCAAATTTTTTTTCCTTTTTTTTTTTTTGTGTGTTCCATTAGAATCAAAATTTACCATGTTTGAGAAAAGTTTTAATGGAAGCAGCAGCAAAATTCAAGTTGACAGAGAGGATGTTACAGAGGATTAGGAATATCCGAACCCATGAAGGGAAAAATGGAAATTTTCCCGAGAAAGTGGGATGGAAAATTGTGTAATTTCAGGATGAGAAAATGGAAGAAGGGGCAAAAAAACAGAACAAAAGGCTATGTCAAATTCAATCTCGACCCAGAAAAGAAAAGGAAGAGTAAAGCCATGGGAACAGCCGGTGGAGCTGAACTGAGAGACAGGACAGCCAACCAAAAAAACAGAAAACAAAAGTTAATAAATTGAATTATATGTTTTTTGGGTACTACGTGGGAACGAGTGTTTAAATCTTGGACCTCTGGAAACAAAACAAGATATCTTAAATTATTTGTTTGCTTTCTAACTTTAAAATTTTTTCAAATGTTTAAAAATTCTAATAAACCTCTTTATTTTTAATCTCTGTGTTTAGTAAATTTATATCCTATCGTGTCAATTTGAGAATAACTGTTAAAGTATATATTTTCGATCAAAGGTCAGAAGTTCAAATTCTTAACCCCACATGTTCT
This sequence comes from Momordica charantia, assembly GCF_001995035.1. The sequence goes on from NW_019104489.1 coordinate 2,289,540, forward strand.
TTAACTAAAAAATTTATCTACTATGTTGATTGGTGCGGATTACGTCTAAAATTAGCTTGATTGGTGCGGATTACGTCTAAAATTAGCTTGTCACATCAGTCTTAAAAGATAAATAATATACATTTTTTCTAAGTGAGATGGAGCTTCGAACTAGCAACTTTTTAGTTATAAAATTGATCTTATCTTAATCAGTTGAGTTATATACATATTAACTTAAATATTATATCATTAGTGTATCATAGAAATGTTAAATGAATTAATGATACACACGTTCTAACAAATTTGCAAGAGGTTTGAACCCCTTCGACTCTTAAGCGAATACATAGACATTTCAAGTACTAAGCTATGACAATAGTGGTCGAAGGGTAATAACTTAGAAAAAATATATAAAAAAAAAGTTCAACAATTCAATAAAAAAAATTAAAATACAAAGATGAAGTAGATATAATTATAACAGAGCTAAGCATAGCTCAACTGGTTAAAGCACATACCTTCGATTAAAATGTCGTGAATTTGAACTCCCGCTATTATATATTGCACTAAAAAAACCGGTAAAAATCTAAAAGTTTAGATAGGTGTTAGGAAAATTTTAAAATATTAGAAATAAATAAGATTAAGCAAAGTTTTATAACTAAAAATAGTAGGGGAAAAAAAGGGAGATTGTAGTACAAGTAGACCGTACAAATGGTGTGTTACAGTGGTGTTGTGAATTTTTACTTATTACCAAAACAAAACAAAGGTTCTAAAGTGTCTGATTCTTCTGATTCTGTTCTGATCTCTTGTTTCTCTCTCTCTCTCTCTCTCTCTCTCTCTCTCTCTCTCTCGTTTTGCCCTATCAAATCCAAAACCACATTCAATATTTATTATTATTTTTATTTATTTTTGTGTGGCTGTATACTGTATACAAATGTATATTAAATTTAAATTTTGTTTTGGTATATCAACATTATTTGAATTTTAAATTTATGTTAGTAATTTCACTATAATATGGTGGTTGTTAGTACTAAGATTGACATTTAATAAAAACTCTCGTTTCAAAAAAAAAAAAAATTTTGACGTTTTAAAGAATCATGAGTCGAAATAGAACAAATTTTAAAATTTAAGGTTGTCTATAATGGTCACATGAGAAATGGCACAAACACTTCAAGCTTTGAGGTATCATCACCTATCTTGAGGTCTCAAGTTCGAACCCTACATTGATCACAATGTTTGCTTAGCCCTATGACTAGTCCCTGTTGGGATTGGTGGAGATAAAACAATAGGAGAAGAAGAGGAATGAAATTGATGCTACAAGAGCCATGCTGGTCGAGAGGACAATGTCGGTGTGCGTTTTTGCTTAGTTACGTTGTTGGGATCGTAGAGTTCGAGATCTCGGATTGTAGTACACCGTCGACAATCAATTCTCGTGGATGATTGCTGAGGTTTTCATGTAATCTTAAGATTCTATTATTGAAGTTCATAGAAGTTATATGTAGCTCACTGTGGAATGAGAAAATTTTTTTTAGCGGACCAAAATAATATTTTAATATGGGGAAGACAGCTTTAAAGTGATGAAAAAAAAAACAGGATAAGATTTTTTGCATTTATTTAATGAAAAA
>NW_019104489.1:2301477-2341165 GCF_001995035.1 Momordica charantia
TTTCCCCTCCACAATGAACCAAAACCCTCCTCTTGTATTGTACGTTTGAAACAGTCACCAATACCCTTGTATGGCTCAGACAGCCGTCCAGCTTTGATCATCTCATCCTGATTTTGAATTAAGAGTTTGACACGCTCAATCGGGGCTGCGGCAGTTTTGGATACAGCTGCCGAGACCCCACCCATAAGAAAGTCAATCATAAAATTTCCTTTCTCAGCTGGGGCGGCAACAAAAATGGGGGAGGCAGTTGAGGCAACTCTGGAAAGATCAGTTGTAGCAACACAGGATTGCACAGCAGGATATTGAAATCCAGCATTTGTGTAGTTTCTGATTGATGCACGTCTCTGATAAAGAGCAGGGTTCCTAAAGCCATCATCACAGGCACGGAATCCCGAAGAAACCCTAGACTGAAGGGAGAGCTGACCAGCAACCTTCTGATAGACCGAGGGATGTTGAACCTGATCAGCCATTGCTACTTCTTCGCTGCAACCAATGCCCATACCAGATTCATAATAAATTTTCATTCCAAATTTAGAGAAGAAAAAAGATAAACATTAAAGGTAAACGATTCTAATTTCCAACAGAAGAGCAGATAGATTTCAGTTGCACACAGAAAAAGAATAAAGCTAAAACAAAGTCTCGGGGAATTTTGATACAAGAAGTAAAACATCAAGTGAATGATTATACATCAGATCAACCCATAAAAATAACATTAACGAAATCACAGCTGAAATGACAAAAGCGAAGTGGAGAGTTAAAACAAAGCAGCAGCACTCGGGTTATTCCATGTCGCTACCCCAACGCAACTCAAATCAATAGGGTAATTATAAAATAAAGACGCCATAATTGATAATCTCTATACAAAAACAAAAACAAAAAGAATGAAACGCACACACCAGATTCAGATCCAAGTCAAGGTACGATTAACAGGAGATTAATTTTAAAAAATCAGTTCATGGGGGCCGATAAAATTTACATATCGCAACAAAATCCAAACCAGGACTCCCGTAAAATAACTTACAAACCAAAATTTCAGCATCATTTAAAAAAAACTACACGGCAGATCAATAAAAGGGCAGGGGCATGAGATCTGAATCAAACATGAACTACAACACACAAATCAAGCAAACCCAGAAAAAAGGGGAACCCTTAGATCTGAAAAGAGGAAACTCTTTTACCAAAAGACAAATCTGCACGAGACTGGGGCGGTAATAGCAATTAGAAACGGCAGAGAAACAGATATATAATCAGAAACTGAGAAAAGAGAAGGCGATCTGAAGAAACTGAGTGGCGGATCTGAAAGTAAAGGGGAGAATACCTTGAGTGGCAGCGAGGGATTGTTGGAGGAGGAATCCGCCTATAAAATCGCGTTGAAGAACAGAGGGAAAATATATTAGGCGGACAAAAGAGGGGTTTCTCCGCTGGGCGAAACTTGGGGTTTTATATGGTGGCAAATGGGCCGCTGCCCCTGCCCCTGCCCGACCTCTCTATGGCTGACCGCTGACCATGTGGATGGGTCCCACTTCCATCTCCGTCCCTTGGGAAGCCAAATGGAAACGTGCGCTGTTTTGGTTCGTCGGGATAATTTTAAAAAGTTTTAGATTTTGATTTCTAATGTTATGGAAATATCATATAAATATTTTGTAGCAAAATTGTAAAATTAAATATATTAAGCCGAAGTATTTAAATTAATAAATTAATCTTTCACTTCTTTTAAAAGGGCTTAAATTTTTTTTATTAATTATTATTAGGCATGTTATTATCTTGGTTGACTCACTCCTTAGATTGATGTCGAACTTATTAACATATGAAAATATCGGATGAAAATGTCAACCAAAATTAAATACTTTTAATTGTTGTCATGTTTGATTTCATCGAACTTATTTCCATTTCATTCTGAAACTTTTTTTATTTAATATTTTGTGTATTAGTATTAGTTTTTGTTGTCATTTAAATGTTAAAATTTGTTGGAATAAATAGCATCTATATATTTTCACATATATAAATTTTCCATCCAATTGTTACGTTTCTTTGTTTTGAAATCAAAATTATAACCAAAATCGTGACTATTTGAACGACTACGAGTCAACTTATATATATGAATCTATTTTCAAAAAGTGATGAAATTGAAAACTTTTAATAAATTATATATATCACATCAAAGCTAATAAGGACTACATCTTTGACTTTTTTCTTTTGTACTTTTAAGTGGGATAAATAATGAATTTGAGAAAAATATAATACGGTTATATATTAAATGAACGGACACATCCAATTCTCTAAAATGAAAGGTGTCTACCAGTCGATATATGAATTAATTATATATTTTATACCTCACGAGTTCAACTCTTCATTGGTTCACCTATAGAATTATTAGTGTTTGAAGTGATTGTCAAAGGTCAATGTAAACAATTAAGTCATATACTAAATTTAAGAGCCGCCCAAAGCGTGGTTATTAAGCATGCTTTTATGGGGCAATAATTTCATGCGGCCATTCCCATATTCTAAACAACAAGTCAAAGGTGTGGCGGGCTATGTTTACCATTCAAATACATGTAAGAGATGTCAAAAAGAAAATGCCACTAGATTTTTTAAAAAAAAAAAAAGAAAAAAAGAAAAATGCTATTAGAATGAGATAGAGATTCTCAGTTTTATATATTTTATATACTTATTATGCCTCTTATCAGCAAGAAATGATAAGATAATGTTATTATTCATGATTTTCAAAAGAAAAAGTCCCAGAAATAGAAATAGAAATGGAACTTGATTTTGTTGTTCGTCAAAATTTCTCACAATATTAGAAATATTTCTTAAAAGTGAGAAATGAAAAATAAAAACAATTACCAAATGCTCGTGTAAATCACATTTCTAAAAAACTGAAAACAAGAAATAAGAAACGTTAAATTTGAACGTTATCAAACGGGTCCGTATTTGCTTTACAAAAAGACTATGTTTGTAAAAAATTTCAAATTACGATAAGTTTGCTAGATGGATCATTTATAACAATTATTAGAATGAAGATCAAATTTCTGACCTCGAGATAATGAGTTAGGTGTCTTGATTGTTCGTCTAAGCTTATTCAAATTTGTATCACATGTAACAAGATAGGCGGAAAAAAAAACGTATAATTTAATCTAAGTTCCAAATGATGAGGAATATTTTTCAGAAACAACAAAGAAAGGGCCAAAAGTCAAAAAAGAATACCGAAAAGTGGGACATTTTGACAATAACTAGAGTTGTTGTGATGGTCATAAACGACTGCCTATCTCTAAAAAGTAATTACAAAAAATAATAATAATAAAAATAAAGAACAACCAACCCCAATGCCAAAATTATCAACATTGGTGGGGTTTGGCTTTTATATTTCATGTTTACTTTTCTGATTTTTGTCATCACTTTAGACTTTCAACCCCGCGATTTTACACTTTTAACCTTTTTATGCTTAATATAAATACTGCTATCGAGTATTGACAATTAATATTTCAATTCAACCTAACAAAATTAATAATAAAATAATAATATTTTGTCAAAGCAAGCATAGCTCAGCGGTAATTGGTATATATCTTCAATCAAGAAGTTAGTTCGATCCCTCACCTCACATGTTGTACTAAAAAATGATAAATAATAATAATAATAATAATATTTCAATTCCTTTCCACATTCAAGCAATAAAATTTATGTCAAACATGTCAAAATTTCAATCAATGTTTTTCATGTGGCAATAGGTTTGACATCAACCTGAGTGGTAAATCAATATTTCCTTAGTATTTAAAAAAGGATCGTCAAAATATCAACAAAATATCACTAATGTATTAATAATAATCATTTTAACTTATTTTGAAAGGGTAAAATAATTATTTGTTACGATTTTTTTATAACATTTATAGAAATATCCATCAACATCAACATTTTATCGATATTTCTATTAAATTTAAATATCGACATCAATATTTAAAACCTTACCGGATTTTAATTCTTACTTTTATATTTAATATGAGTATAGCTTAACGGTTAAAAGTATATATTATCCAAAAAGGGTGGAAGCTTGTGGGAATTTCGTGCTCTTTATTGGGCCTTTAGGCCCCAGCAGCCCGCATTAGCCTTAAATTGGGCCTACCCGAATGGCGCCAGACGGTCATGGGCCGCCGTGGTAGTCGGACCTGAATATAACAATTTCTGGATAATAGAAGAGAAAAATTTAGGAAAAGAAAGGATAAAACAATGTACGGAAACATATTTAATTGAAAATATATTATTTTAAGCTTTTAACTCTGTTAAAACACTTTTAAATTTTCGTAATGGTTTGGTTATTCGGTTAAAAATTTTAAAAAATAAAAATGTGTTTCATTTAAATATTTAGTAAGTACCATAATAAATACATAAAAACTTTGTAACATATAATTATCTAAACACGACATGTGGGTTGTCGAGGTTAAAAAAATTCAAATATTATTACTTCGGTAAATTTGTAAAGAACCCACAGTATTTTTAGTGTACTATTCTGTACTACTCTCTTAATTTTATAGGACCAAAAATCATAGAGAGAGTACTCAAAAAGAGAGAAAAACAGAAGAGGTCTGTTAAATATTATTTTAATCAATTTATTTGTTCATTTTGGTTCGTTCCTGTACTTTTTATTATACTTTTTATCGTACATTCAACTGTTCATACTTTTAAAACGTTTGTTTTGGTTATTGTAATTTTTAAAATGGACCATTTTAATCTCCATTTACGAAATGTCAGCATAAATTTTATATATAATGAAAACCATTTAATACATTTTTTTTAATAGTACAACGAGTGAGGGTGAGGATTCAAACTCATAGTTTTGTAGTTGGAGATATGTCCTTGAACCAGTTGAACTAGGTTTAGGTCGACAACTGTTTAATACAATTTAATAGTTATAGTTGAAGAAATTTGGTGAATAAGATGTTAGGCTAAAACTGACAAATTAAGATAGAAAAAATGATATGAAAATAAAAATAAATGGATAAAAATAATCACTTTTAAAAGTATTGCTACCAAAATGGCTTTGGAAATTAAGATGAGTAAAATGAACAAAAATTATAATACAAAGATAAAAATAGTACTTAAAAAAAAGTAATTTATATATATAAATAGTGTTTGATATCTTAGGATGTAATATCCTACGAGTTACATTGTCAACCAAATCTAGTAGGGTCAGGCGGTTGACCCGTGATTAGTCTGCGCAAACTGGCTCGGACATACGGATTTCAAAAAAAATATATATATATACATACAAATAGTGTTTGGAATATAATATTGAAAATAGAAATAATTTGATTGGTGTGTGAAAAAATGGCGCTTTCTAAACAGCTAAAAGTTTAATGCTTTGTTTTGTACATTGGAAATATGTATGGCCCATGCCCCATCTCCACCATCCCTATATTTCCCTCATTTTTTTTTTTATTTTCTCTTATTTTTTTTTCTTAAATAATTCTTTTTATATTTAATATAACCACTATTTTAGGGGAAGAATATTTATTTACACAAATGTAACATGGACCGTCAATTCCTTAATCTTTTGCGCTATTATGTTGAGATGGTTCATTAATTTAACTTATATTCATATTGGTAGATGTGACAAATTGAATTATTGTAGTTAATTTAGACATTTTCCAAATTCAATAATTAACTTTTATCAATCTCACTTTATATGTCACTTTCTTGTTTCCCCAAACATAATCACCCACATCATCTTCAAATTATTGCACCTCTTAATCTCAATTCATCGTACTTAATCGTTCATATTTTTGTCTTGTTTCGATCATATTCTTACTCGTAAACGTTCATACTTTTTCGTGTTGGTCCTTACATTTAAAAATGTTGGATTATCTGATGTATAAATTTTGCATTTGTTTTTTTGATTGTCAAAATTCAAACTTCATGTCGTGAGATCAGCTTAAGTACCAATTTTGAAATTTATACGCATTCTTTTATAATACATATGAAGGTAGAGATTCAAATCTATAAACTTTTAGATATAATATTGTTGGTGCTGTCTGATCTGACACAGTGCTGCCACTTCAAATAGTGATGCAAAAACATCTATTTTTACTACACGAATAAACATAAAATAATTGAAAAACTAAAAGAAAATAATACCAACAAAGAAACACAATAATTTACGTGGAAAACTTCATACCACAGAAAAATTATGGCCCACAAATGAAAATTCATTAAGTTAAAATTTATTACAATCACATAGAGTTTTTCTCCCTCCAATCTCAATTACACACCAATTGCACAAAACAATCTTTGAACGCTTTATACCATTCAAACAACTAAAGTTAGTTTATCTGAGTTAGAAGTATTTTCAATTGGAATTTATAAAACTCAAAGTCATGGGCTCTTTTTATAGTACTATGGAGCACATTTCCTTTCAATATTATGCAAAATAAATCCTACAAATTGAACATTTCATCTGGTGCTCGAGCACGTACGCTCCGAAGCTTAAGCTAAAACTTAATCTGAATTGATGTCGAGCTGAACTTAGTTTGAATGCATATGTACCCATTGAGAAGGTGAGACTCTGCCTTTTATATGATGGGAGCATTTGGGAATTGAGACGTTGTCACTGCGACTTTCGTACCTATTATTCAACTAGTTTTCTACCGACAATTGGAAGATCCTCTAACAGCAACATAATCCTTCCACGATTCCATCGAATGTCAGTGGACTTTCCCCCAGTTAGAATCGTCCCCAAGTCGGAGGCTGAGTTCTGCTTACAAAGTTAGCGTCTCTTCCTCCTCATCTTTGGAGCGTCCTAATAAAGAAGGTCATATGTTGTGTTTTTACTTTACCTCACAACAGATACTATACACAATCCAACAAGCTAAAATGAAAACTTAAACACACATAATTCACTCACTCCCTCAACTACCACCACACTTTCTTTTCATTGAAATATCGCACCACAAACCTTTTAAGCCCGAACACATCTAAAAATACATCATTTACTCCAGCATAGATTTAGCTACAATTCCACCCAAAACACTTCACATTACTAAATATATTAATGTCTATACTTATATAGTATCGATATTTCTTTCCCTGGCGGATGTGAGACTATGTTCGCATTAAAAAAAAAAAAAAAAGCATCGTCGAGAGGTGTGGGCATGTGGTGTAGAATCTAGATCCACTTTGTGCCACAAGATTATAGGGTTGGGTAGCCTAAAGCCTAGAATCCTTTGGGTACAAAAGGGGCATGTGAAAATGAAATCTGAATCTGGTGGGAGATGAAAAAGTCACTGTCCTCAGAAATGATGTTTGATTTGGAGGTCTTTTTATTTTCATACATCTCCCAAAAAAATAAAAATAAAATAAAAAAATTCTTTACCTTGTACATTGTTTTTTCAGATTTCTGAGCTCCCAACTTTGCAGTGAGCCAGTGACTATAAAAAAAGGGAGGGAAAAAAAAATTAGCCATAAAAAATGGGTATCAAAAGGAAAATGAAAACCTAAAAGTGTGTAATTATAGCCTTGCCCTTTGCCTCTTTTCCCAGGATTACAGAGATTTTCTCCCCTCCAACAAGTTTCAAATTTTCTCTGTAAAAACCTAATCATGATGTTGTAAAATTACCCAAAAAACAAAAAATAAGAAAATAAGAAAATAATAATAAAAGCCTAAATAAATATGTGTGTATATATATTTTTAGTTCAATTAGGAGATTCAAACCTTTTTTATATGTCTTTTAATTAGTCTTATTTAATTGAGCTATTTTCTGTTTAGTTACTCACATAAATATTAATGATTAAGATATTATTAAACTTACTTTTATAGATGAATCTCTGCCTTCAAAAAATGTTGGTGACAAGTGAAAAATAATGATCTTACTTTAGTTGAATATTTTTGAAAATACCATCAGTTTATTTAAAGCCTTATTTCATTTTTTTTTAATGACATTGTTATTTGATTTAGGGTTTTCTCTTTTTGTTAAGATAAAATTATGTCTATTGCATGTTTAAATCTTTTATTCTCTAACAACTTTTAGAAAAATGGTTTTTTTATAAGTAATTTATCTCAAAATAGAGCTAAGAACATTTCTAAGTTTCTTTAAAAAATATTTAAATTTAAATATTATATATATATATATATATATATATATATATATATATATATAAAACATTTAAATTGGAACTGTTTTTTTGTCCAACTTTTTTTTCCTTCTCAGATGAATAACTAAAGGTAAGACCAGTGCCTCTTCATTTCAAACCATTATTTTTAGGTTTCGTTTCTAAAAATTAAGTTAGAAACTACTTCGATTTTTTACTCCTTCTATAAATTTATTTTTATTAATATTCATGAGTTTCAAACTCAAATGAAGAGAAGTAGCTTGTGTCTCCTATTATTACTTCAACCCATAAAATTGAATCTCGTTCCGCCAAAAATAAATTAAATACACTCATTCAAATCTCAAGTTGGTCCATTATATTTTCTTTTAGATGTGCGATCTTCGTGGCTCTTTTGACTCATCGATCTTGGCTAGATCCATTTTGACTGGATGCGTGTGAATTTTTGAGCTCTGATACCACATTAATATTCATGAGATTTAATCTTAAAACTAGCTGGCAATGAGATGTGTTGGATGTAGAATTTCAGCTTACACGTGGGAAGAGATGGATAGATCCAAGACGTAACACGTGGCTCATGACTATGGACAGCCAAAGTATCATCACATCGGCCATCAGGTGTGGCGAGCCGATCTCCTTTGGTGGCTGAGTCGAACAAGTCTACTCATAATCCCATTTCCATATCAGTGGTTGAACCGATTACCTTAACTCGGCTCAGCCCCATCTCCGACATACTCCACGACAACACGCTGTATTTCACGACAGCCTTAAAGAGTCGTTGAGGCCTTGTCGGGAATACTGTCGGGAATTTTGTCTATAAATAGAACCATCCCGCTCCATTTTGAAGTACGCGAATACTAAATTTTTTTCTTGAGTTTGGTTCGGCCAGCTACTGATTTTGGCATTAGAGTGTCTTCTGTTTTGCAGGTCACCCTTCCAACTCATCCTTCGAGCAGTCTTCAGTCCAAGCCGAGCTATCCATACTTGATCAAACAAGATGTGTAGTCTATATGTCTATTACAAACCTTTATAAGGTCTATTTTCTTTTGGATCCTTAATAGTTTTGTCACGTAATTTTTAAAAACAGAAGACGAAACGGTCATCAAACAACGTCTAAATATACATTACACATCGAAACCCCACCACAAGTCCAAAGTTTCTTTTGGTTGGTGTTTAACCCAAGCTAGAAATACCCACAGTACAAAAGATAGGGAAGCAATTGGAAATGTAGAGAGCATTGAAAAAGGGTACTACAAAATGGAAGAAGGCAAAGGCATTGATTGGCATTTGACAGCAATGCCAAAACATGAACATGAACAATGGTTTTCAATAAATTTATACAAACCCTATTCAAAGATAAGGCCATCATCAACCCTCTTTCTCTCTGACTCCAAATTTATTAATAGAGACAGAAAATTATTACAAAAATATATTTATTACGTCATATATGTGAGTGAACAGTGAGTTCCAATGATAGACAAAAAGTGCACTGTTGGCCATCCCCATGCAAATTGCTCATCCCCAAACTCACTGTTCATTCTACTCTCTTTCATTTTTAATGAAATAACTTGCTTTTTGTACCATATACTAATATTTATGAATTAAATATATGTTACACAAACTTGTAACACTAGTTTATTTGATCTTAATTTTTCATTTTTTTTAACATCCGTGTGAGCGTTTGGATTAACTTACGCGCACATTAACTAGGACAACCATCTAACCCTACAATATTAAGTGCTGAGAAACACATAGGAATTACTACTTCCTAAGATAGGTGGTCATCTTAAATGTTGGTTTTGGTCTAATACTTTTAAAAAATGCGCATTTCGATCTTTTAATTTTATTGTTAGTTTCATTTTTCTATCACAATTTCGACCCAATACTACATTCAATATTTTTTTGAGATGTAATCATTATTGTATAATTAAATTTTTTTTGTTATGTATAGAATTTTGTAAATAAGGACCAAAATGGTAACTTTTTAAAAGTATATGAATCAAAATGAACTAAAATCGGAAACACAAAAACTATTTTAACATTTAATTACTTAGATAACTTGGAGTTCAATTTTAATGTAACCTATACTTATTAAAATCAGTAGCCGAACGCCTACAACTTCTTCCCTCACCACTTGTTCAAGAAAAAAAAATCTTCCCTCATCCTAATTAGCTTTGTAAATCTTTAATTAATTAGTTTTTCAATGGTGCATTTTTTATGGGTTATAATAAATATTCAAGATCAAGCACGTGAGTCTGTAACGATTTGTGTGTGTGTGTTTGAGGGTGCTTTTAAAATAAATGGAGTGGAAAGCACTTTTTTGTATAAATACTTCATTATTGAAAAGTATTTGTTTGCTTAGCAATTCGATATTTAATTTTCAAAATTCACATTTCGAACTCTTCTATTAATAGTCAACTTTAAGCATGTAGGGTTAAAACATATATTCCCAACTAAAAGATTATTGTAAGTTTGAATCTCTATTCTCACATATTGCTACCCGATTTCTCTCATTCTGTACAATACAACGTCTCCTTTTAATAACCCTCTATATTAACTCCGCGCACTAATTTCTCTCAACATACACACATTCGGTCTCTCGAGACAGGTCGAGGTGGGGCATGTAATTGAGAAAGTAAATGAAATGTGTGAGTGTTGAATGAGGGAGGGATATATACATAAATTATACATATGGTACTGAATGAAGTTAAGGGCAGGGTGTCCTAAGGAGGAAGGGCAGATTATAATGAATGATGGCATTGGAGACAGAGGGTCAGGGCTTTGGAGAGTGGAGAGGGGTTGTTATGTCTTTTTTGTTGTTGTTTTGTTATTACATTATTATAGAGAGAGGGGCTCTCTAAATAAAACCAAAACCAATTTTAGAAACAAACAATCACCAATTCCATTTTGTTGTGGGTTCCAAGATTGGGAGACATAACTTGTTGTGTTCAACAATCAAATAAATTTTTTTTTTTTTGAGTTCTGAAAATAGCTTTGGAAGAGATGAATGAATGCGATGATGTGAATTGTGATGAATAATTTTTCTTTTTTATTATTGTTTTTGTAATTATTTATTCATTTATTATTATTATTTGTTTAAGATTAGATCTTTCAGAGAGAAACAGAAGAGAGAGAGAGACTCACTTCCCAACCATGCACACTCGTGTAGTCTATAATGCATTAAATTATTGCCCTTTCCCTCCTCTTTTAGAGAGAGAGAGAAAAAATTAATCTCATATATATATATATTATATTATTGACCATTTTTGATTGGTTGAAAACTTAAAAGTTGAAGGAAGTTTACATTTACTCATGGAATTTTGGGTATTTTAATAGTATATATATATATAGTAGTGCGTGTTAAAAGTGTCAAGAGCTAACTCGGAAGTAAATGACGTCTATTCATTTCATTGGAGTTTGGAGGAGAAAAATTCAACCGTTAATATACGATGTATTTACTACTTTTATTAAAATTAGAGGTCAAATTTCACTCCTACGTTATAGTCGCTATCCGAATACTTTTATATATATATATATATATATATATGTATGTATGTATGTATGTATTTGACAAAGAAGATCTATAAATAAAACGAATTGAAAAATTAAATTAACAAAACCAATCGAGAACTCGATCAATTTAAAGTAATACTTGTTGGTCAGACCGATTTTCTAAAATATAAAAATAAGAAAAATAGTTTATCAACTTAATTTCGTCGGTTTGAAAGTTCAATTCCATCAATTTGATTGTTTTAAGAAAATAGTTTCAAAGTACGAATGAGGCCTAACACCTCTAATAGCTGTTAGAGGTAGATTATTCCAAAATCGTATGGATTCTTAGTGACATTATTAGATACAATTTTTTTAAAAGAATATTAGATATAAATTTTAAATGTCATAAAATAAATATATATTTTTAAAAATATCATTACTTTTTTCTTTTTTTTTTTTAAATGTCACATATATGGATATCAAATATATTAATTATTTCCAAATTGTTTTTCCATATCCCCTCACTCCCATAATATATAGCTGTCATTTTGGAGGGTTCCTTTGGGTATGACTTGGTGCCCTTCTTCTCATTTCTGCCCTCAACTTTTCAAACTTTTTTCTAACTCCCATTCCATTTCTCTTCGAAATCATTTGTTTATCCGATTCGAATATAGCTCAACCGATAAAGAGATATTGATAAACTTTTGAAAATTCGGACGTTTAAAAAACCACTTAAAAATTTGTTAGATAATTTTGTTCGAACTTTAAAAAAATTTAATCACATTTATAAATTGTTGATTTTAATTATATCAAATTGTTTCTATTGACGTGGTATGTTAATTAGGATTAATGAGTTATGATTTTAATGATTGTGACACTAGAAAAATAGATAAATATGATAAAATATAAGCATATTATGTCAACAAAATTTCGCAAATTTACCTACACACCCTTAATTCCTATTTTTTTCCTAGTTAGCAACGTGTCCTACTATTTATTTCTTTTTATTTTATTATTATTTTTTTCTTTTTGCCAACTATTGCCGATGTTCTACTTAGTTAAATCTACAGGCTACCGCAATTATGCTACTGATAATAGCTTATTAAAATAAAAAAATGGAAGTTTATAAATTAATCACAAATTTCATAGCAAATGGATTAAGTGGACTAGTACCATAAAGTTTATGAACTAAATTTATAATTTTATCAATAATTAAATTCATTTACCATATTAGCTAGAATTTGGATTTATCACCTCTTACCTTACTTTTTATAATAATTTTGGTGTCAAACTTTTAACAAATATGGGGTAAAGATTTTCGTTAAAAAACAAAAAAGGTAAAGATAAGTTTGCACCCTTATTCGGTGAACTATATTGATATTGACATTAAATTTTTATTTTTAACAGAAGCAAAAGCACGGTCAATTTTTAGTGCATAATTTTCTTTTGCCAAATAAGAAATTGGATGTTGATAATTCAAAATAGCTATTAGATATAGGCTCCCATGTAATTAAAGCTTTCAATTATATATTAAATGTGATGAATCTTGCTTCAAAAAAAAATGATGAATCTGGAGAAAAAAAGAACATTTCTTAAAAATAAAAAACCAAAACCAAAACAAACTAAATAATGAGTGACCATTCAGAATAAAATTAAATGTGAAATTAATGGGTGTGGGAGAGAGCCTGGTTATAAGATTTTCAGTCATGTTAGATTTGGTTTTTAATTAATATCATATTTATAATATCTTCTTCTTCTTTTTTTTTTTTGTAAATACTCCCTATTTTTTGTTTACCTTCATAAAGAAAAGGAAAAAAATAAAGGGCTTGAAATTTATTTTTTAAACCATATAGAAAATACTGTATTATTTTTCTGGTATGATGTTGACTACATATGATGATTGATCGCAAACAATTAATAATATTTATTTGATTAAATACTATTTTTGTTTTTATATTTTATATTTTTATTTATTTCGATTCATATTTTAGTTTTTTTACAATATTTTTAAATTTTGTTATTTTTGTTCTTGTACTTTTAAAACGTCTTTTTTTTTTACATTTTTAAAGAGGGACCAATTTAGTTCTTATTTATAAAATTTTAACACAAAGTTTATACTCACTGGAAATCTGCTAATAAAAATTTATGACTATAAAAAAATTTATTGAGCTAAGTGTCACATTACCATTAGTATTGAAATAAATAAGATAAAAAAATAAAAATTAAGAGACCAAAACGATCCTTTTTTTTCAAGTACCAAAAGACTAAATTTGACGTTTTAAAGGTATAGAGACCAAAAGATGTCTTGAGAGTAGATGATATAAATGAACCAAATTCGAAAGTAAAATAACTAAAATAGTATTTAAACTTATTTATTATTATTATTATTATTTTCGTGAAAATGTTTATTTTTTGTTTAAAGTGAATTAATCCATGCCCTTCCCAAACCCAAAACCCCTGAACGAAAGAGTACATTAATTATTTCCCGAAGCGTTTGGATTTTTGTTTGTTTTCTCATAAAAAGCTACGGCCATTTTTCATTTTCCATTGAGAAATAATTGAATTGGGATAACTTTTTTTTTTCCTTTTACAAATCTTTTTATATATATTTTGGGAATAATTGCATGCTAATTATAACTTTAGTTGCTTGAAACTATTTTTAAAAATATTGAAATATGGTTTTGCAAAACAGGGAGTCTAGGGTGTTATTTCTTATCAGTGGAATCTAAACTTTATTTTTGCAAAAACATATTTCGAATTTAATATTTTAGATTAAATTTACTTAAATTCAATTTTTGGTTGTTCCTATCTTTTCGAGAGTTTCACAATTGGTTCGTATGTTAAAATTTAGTTTCAATTTAATTTTTTTTAAATTTCAATTTGGTCCACGCAGTTTGATTAATTAAATTTCATAATTCTTAAACCGTCTTTGATCTAACTTGGAAAAATCTATCTATTTCCTCCATTCTTTTACTCGACCCAAATTCCTAACACAACAAGACAACTAATTAGCTAAAGCGAAGGTAACATAGCTAACCGGTCAAGGAAAAACACATCGTCCCAATTTAATTAAACTATAGAGATTAAGTTGAAACTTTTAAACTATTCGAATCAAACTAAAACCACCAACTCCGACCATACGAACTAAATCGAAACTCGACTTAATTACCATGGTTGACAATTAAAGGGAATATGGAAGAAATGAATGATGGGCTACAAAATGCACATAATATACGTACAAGAGATCATGATAAGACTAAACATAATTTTTATATATGCGTCTGAAAGCTTGTCAATGTCACTTCGTTAACTTAAAAAAGGCAATCCCCAGAAGAAAAGATCATTGCATGAACAAACCCAAAAAAAAAAAAAAAAGGCAAGTTCATAAGATCATTCAGAGAAGAAGATTTTGGCAAATTGGATTTGATTGACAATTCAAAAAGCCCCTATAGCCCTTTAGCTCTGTTGGATTCTGCCATTTCTTTTTTCCTTTTCCTTCCAATAATTTTGATGGAAAATATATTTTTTATTTTTTGGTTCTCAGAGCTTTTTCATGTTTAAAGCCAAAACTAGGAGAGGGAATATTATTGAAAAATGTCTGAGGAGAGAGAGAATGATTCATATGGGAAACATTAAACACGACAATCCAAGCAAATGCTGGGATTTGGGTTTGCGAGAGAACTGAAATAAAACCCTGTTTGGTTGATGAGAAAGATGAGAAGAAAAATAAAATTATATATATAATATATATAAATAAATATATATATGCATGCTTAAATTAAAAAGAATGTTCTCTCTCTCTCTTGTTTTTTTTTTTCTTTTTTTCTCTCTCTCTTTCCCCATCTCTCAGGGGACAAGCAGCATGTACTCTCTGACGTTGTCTTTTGGCTTTTTCTCTCTCTTTTTCTTTTACATTATTATTTTTTTTAACAGAAGGGGCTTAATTATAAATTATAATTACCCTAGCCGGTGAAAAAAATTTCTCGTTTTTTATTTTTATTTTTACTTCAACTTTGCAGGAGGGTTGAATTATTTCTCTACTTTTCCTCAGTCTGAATTAGCTTTGTTTTCTTTGCCTCACAGGTTAAAATTACGAGTTTGGAGAGTAATTTTCTTTCGGGGGTGTTTGGGGGTGAGAGTTTGGAATATCTCACGGGGGTTTGGCGATGTTTGTCCCGTGGATTTATCGAGCGTGTAAAGTTTATTGGATAAATGCGAGAATTTCCAACGGTATTCAAACCTACCCCTCTCTTATGTAGTTCTTAAACACTTCATTTAAATCCTCGAGTTCTACGTTCTCCAGTATCCGAACTCACACCATAAACTAGGATTACGTCTATTAAATCTCCGTACTTTAAAAAAATTTCTAATACATCCCTGATTTGTAGTACTCTATACTTTATTAGAATTTTGATATACCGTTTTTAATTCGATATTTTGTTCTCTAGTAGACTCGTATTATTCCTTTTTGTTATAAGTTTAACACTTAGAGACCACCATACTAAACACACTTAATTTGCCCAAAATCAACCGCCAAGGCTAGGTAATCCTCAACCAATACAATTAGCATGTCACAACTAATAGAGTTTTACAAAAAGCAATAACCTTAAACACCAGATTAGAAAATATTAGATAAAGAGGTAAGATAAAGCATCTAATTCACTCAACTATGTTTGAATTAGCTACATCTCTAAAGTGTGACATAATCATAGTTCGACGATAAAGTAACATACATACTGTTAAAAATCTCACGAAAAAAAAAGATCTAACTGTTAAGGAGACAACATGATAAAGCGTCTAATTCGCTGAACTATGTTCGAAATAGCTACATCTCTAAAACTGACATGATCATAGCTCAAATGATAAAGATACACACGGTTAAAGATCCCACCTTGATAAAAATAGGAGGCCTAACTGTTAAGGACAACAAGACCCAAGTACCCAGCTCATTTTCAGCATAACTCTTATAACTTCGCTTTTGGTTTCATCCAGAAGCCTCGTGTCAATAGAGATAATTGTCATCTAATCAAAGTGAGACTTTATTCGTATTCTCATTTACAAACCTAATACTAACAAAAGCGTTTATAATATAACTGAGTTACTTCTCTCATTACCAATTGATTTTGAGATTCAACTTGTGCTTTCAGGTGAGTTCGAGGTTGAAATTTCATCTTTCCACCTACATTTATTGTACTTTGGAAAAGAAAGAGCTACACACATCTCTTCTCTACAACATTTGTATGGACAGCAAACTTAAATATTGCATCAAAACATCACATCTCTCTTTCTCTCTCTTATCTCTCTCCTCTCTCACTTCTTATCATCAATATATTACTGTACTGGCCAAAGTACAAGCCTAAAAAAAAACCCTTGAATCCCTTTTTCCGTTTGGCAAATCTCTGCTGCAGAGCCCCCCGCCATGACAGATCCTTACTCCAATTTCTTCACTCCCAATTCCTTCAACTTCATCCCTCTCCATTCCGAATCAAACCCTTCTTTAAATTTCTCTCTCTCCCACCACTCCCATTCCGCCGCCGCCCATTGCCGGCCGCCGTCCCCTCCGCCGCAGGCCCTCCCTCTCCTCAACACCCTCTCGCCGGAAACCGCCGACCCCTCCTCCACCAGCTGCAGCTTCGACGACGAATCTGCCCTCGCCCTCGAAATCAGCCTGTCTTGCCCTAGCTCCGATCTGGAATCCCATTTCTCGCCGGAGCCGGCCGGAAAACCCGACGACGCCGACCTTTCCGGACACCCTTTGGAGAGCTCCGGCAAGGGTCAGTTCTGGATTCCCACTCCGGCTCAGATCCTCATCGGCCCTACGCAATTCTCTTGCCCTCTTTGCTCCAAAGCCTTCAATAGATACAATAATCTTCAGGTGATTTTTATTTTAATTTATTTTCAAAACCCTTAATTCTCGATTCTGATCTGTTTAATCCGTTGATTAATTATGACCCCATTTTGATATTCGGGTTTGTTTTGAATTTTTGTTGGGAATGATGGGTTTGATTTAACCTTTCGAGAAATGTTCTTTGTGTCTTTTGGTACTTTGGGAAGATTTGAGTTATTGCCATATTAAGGACTGTGAGTTCTTTTTCCTTTTTTATTTCGTTTATTTAATGTTATTTGTGTGTATATATATATATATTTTTTATTTTTTGCTTTCGTATGAGAAATCGAGTGGTCTTTCTGCAAAAGAACTGTTTGATATTAAAGTTTTTTGGCAGAAGGAGGGAGAAGTGAAGTAATGGAGAGAAGGGTTTTCTTTTTGGGTGACTAAAAGCTTCTGAAAATGGTGGAATTTATATGGAATTTTCCAATTCTCCTCTTTCGGGACTTCAAAGAAAAATGTTTTGACTATTATATATATATTGGTGATGTGTTTGATTTGGTTAATTTGATGATGATTTTCAGTTTTGGTTTTCTCTTTTGTTTATTAATATTAACACTTTTTTTTTCTTGAAATCTTAGTCAAATTCAAGAAAATAAAAAAGATGTTTTTTTGTGGGTTTGAAAATCTAGGTGAGATTTCAAAATTGTCTGTAAAAGAAAAACTAAACAAAGGGACTGTTAAACTAAATATGTCCAGTTATATTATATGTATTTCTTTCTTCTCCTTTTTTTTTTCTTTAAGATATTTCTAAATTTAATAAAGTTTTTGTTTCTGGGTTCATAAGTTCCATGTATAATATCAAAGGAATAAAAAAAAGAAGTCAAACTAAATATTATTTTTTTAAAAACAACATTTTGAGGAGGTGTTCTCTTTTTCTTCAAAAAAAGAATACTAAAGAACAATAAAGCATGTTTTTGTTTCTTCTTTTGTTGACCAGTATAAAAACTTTAACTAATTACTTCAATTTCTTTGACCTAAATCTCACAATCATTTCTAAGATAATCCTCTTTTTCATCTTATAATTAATTAAATCTTCATGGTTATAAACTCCTACTCAATTAACTTTTTGATACTCATATGAATCTTATTGATATTGGGTCATACAATACTTTAATGAGAAAGTATGTTCAAAATAATTACTTTGAAATAACTTTTGAGAGTAGTAAAACGTAGTTTTTTACAAGTGAAAACACGAGCTAAAGTTATACTAAACACGCTCTAAATCGGTAGTAATTTGTAAGGGAATTATTTTGTTAGTGTTGATTTTGATTGTATTGGTATGCAGATGCATATGTGGGGGCATGGTTCTCAGTACAGAAAGGGACCAGAGTCCCTAAAAGGGAGTCAGCCAACGGCAATGCTGCGGCTGCCGTGCTACTGCTGCGCCCCGGGCTGCAAACACAACATCGATAACCCGAGGTCGAGGCCGCTCAAGGACTTCCGCACCCTCCAAACACATTACAAGCGAAAGCACGGCGTCAAGCCCTTCACCTGCCGAAAATGCAGCAAAGCCTTCGCCGTGAAAGGCGACTGGCGAACCCACGAGAAGAACTGTGGGAAGATTTGGTATTGCTTCTGTGGCTCCGACTTCAAACACAAGCGCTCGCTCAAGGACCACATCAAGGCCTTTGGACGAGGCCATGGCGCCCTAGGCCTCGACTACTTTGAAGATGACAACGAACCTGCGTCCGAAGTCGAACATGAAGGCGTTGTCATCCATTGAGATCTACATAGTGATGATCCTTTTTTTCGTTCTTCGTTCTTGTTTGTGTGTCGAAATAATGTGTCGAGCAATCGAAGAGAGCGATCGATGTTCGTTGTTATGTTCCGTGGTGTTATGTGTATATTATGTGTTGAGCTGATCGGTTAACTCGGTTTCGTCTTCGGCTTCGGCTATACTGTAACTCTTGGGTTATGATACAAAGCTGCAAATATATTGAATTAGTTGTAAAGTTTTGGATGCAATTTTCAACCAATATTTATTTCTCTCCTCTCTCATTGTTGCTTTTCTAACAAACATGTTGTTGATCAGTCCTAAATATATTCTTAAAATTCCTTAGATATTAAGAGATTTTGTGATTTGACTTAGAACTCTATAGTTTGTTATGTAATTAATGTTTTCATTTTAGCCCAGTTTGAAATAAATGGAAGAGGAGCTTTCACTTTACTAGTTTTTGGTAATGATGACCAAAGTTTCATGTATAAATTTAGTGTGGGTCTGATAACCATTACATTTACATTGAAAAAATATATTTTTTTTATTTACAAATCTAGTTATGAAAAAGTTTGTTTTAGTTTTCTCAAAAACTTGGTTAAGAAGGGTGAAAACTAATGAAAAAATAAACCTAATTTTTAGTTGAGTTATGGTTATGCTATTATATATTGAAATGACACATGATACTTAATAGTCAAAGTGGTATAACTCAGCAATAATTGACATATATAACCTCTTAGTTGGAGATATGTGTCAATTACCGTTGACGTTGAACTATGCTCGCTTTTGGCTGGTGGAAATCAACATGATACTTAATGATTTATCCAGAAAAAAAAAAACATGATCCTTGATGACATCTACTTAATGAGTTTAATTCGTATAAATTATTAAAAGAAGTTAACAATATATCAGATAAAAATTCAATGGATACTTATTTCTTAAACGTTTGAAAGAAGAATTAATTAACATACATTTGACCAAAGCGAACATAACTCAGCGGTGATTGGTATATGCCTCAAACCAAAAGGTTGTGAGTTCGATCCCCCACCCCCACATATTGTATTAAAAAAAAACATACGTTTGAAAGAATAATTTGAAATTTTAAAAATGTTTTTTTTTAATATCAGTGACCATCGGGACCAGCTTGCACTAATATCACGGAACAGTAGTATGACCCTACAACATTTGGTACTAGTAAAACACATAGGAATTTAATCCCTAAGGTAGGTGACAATTGGAGTTTGAGCCTATTTCCTCTCAATTTACCCTATGATGGTTTAAAAAAATGTTCAATTTGGTCCAGTACTTTTAACATTAGTTTATTTTAGTCTTTATACTTACAAAATGTTCGTTTTAGTCCCTATATTTTTAAAAAAGTGAGAATTTTGGTTCATATTTTCAAAAGTTTAGCACAAATTCTACAAATAACGGAAACTTTTTAAAATAAAGTCATGATTATATTTCAAGAAATATATTGGATGTAATGTCGTGTTGAATTTGTAACAGAAAAAAATCAGATTAAAAATTAAAATTACAGGATCAAAATGATCACTGATCACATTTTAAAAGTACATTGACCTAAACAAACATTTTGAAATTACGGAAATAAAAATGAATTAAAGTTGAAAGTACATGGACCAAATTAGTATTTTAACATAATTTATTATCGAAACTAAAACATATATTTAACTGGTATAAAATAAAACATTTACGCCATAATATAAGAATTTCTTTTAAATTAAAGATTTAAAAATCTGAAAGATATATTTCACGAACATAAAATAAAACAGCAACGCAATGTGAAATATAAGATCGAGGGCAAAAAGAAAGGAATTATTATTGATCTGTTTTTGTCCTTTTTGCAGGAAAAAAGAAAAGACTACTCAACATATCATATGAGAATGTAAGGTAATTAAAGATATATGGATAAATTGCACCCCTATTGAAGCAAATGTTTTCTTCATTGACAAGACAAATTGGACCACAAAAGAGTATTGGGAGTGTCTAATTTATAAGGCTCGTGAAGATGAACGTAAAAGAAGCATGATCATAGGATTTGGGAAATGAGGAACAAATCAATTTTCAAAGGTATTCATTCAGAAACTAGAGACATTCAATTGACGATTGACAGATACATAATCAACAGTGCAGTTCGAAACACAAATCTAGAAGAAAAGTCAACAAACAAGGACTTGCACCTGACAAGACGAATTGGAGACAATACAGGAGCCTGATGGAAACCTTCCACGTCAAATTCATGGAAGTTAAATACGGATGCAGCACGACGAATTGATACAAACACCGGGGGGATTGGCTAGCTTTTAAGAGACGAGAAGGGAGGAGTCATCAGAGCAGGCCGTAGAATTATAAGAGCGGAAAGAAATATTACTTATCTAGAGGTGATGGCTATTTGCGAGAGATTGCGTGCAATTTGACAAGAACACCGTCGACCAATTCACTTGGAATCCGACTCCCTCGAAGCGATTCATCTACTTCACTGTCAAGATCAAACTGAAATTATTTGGCTTTTAAAAGAAATTTAGCAGATAATGGAAGATATAGAAATAATTTCAATGAGACATATCAGTCGAGAGGCAAATAAGGTGGTCCATGATTTAACCAGAAGAACGATGGAAAACTATTCGAGGGAAGAGTGTTGTCAAACTCCCTCGTGGCGGGAAAATTTAGTTTTTTCGGAATTTGTTTTTATGTTAAGTTGATTTCTTCTTATTTCCTTAAAAAAAAAAAAAGGATCGAGGGCATTATCGTAAAACTGTTCAAACATATGGGTGCTTTCGTAAATCCAGTGTTCATTCTCTACAATGGGCCGCCACAAACTTAATGGGCCTTACTTAGCTCGAAGCTTCTCGTTGACGGCCCCACCCGATCTCTCTGCAACTCATCCCTAACCTCCGATTCTCTCTCGCTCTCCTCTCCTGAAGAAAATAGAACTCTTCCATGGCGTTTGCCGGAAAGTTTTATCAGATCTATCACTGCGGCGCATCGAACGGTCCAAAAATCAAAAGCTGCTCAATTACTCCTCCGACGAATCCCTCTAGTTTCCGATCTCCGGCGACGAAGCGCTGCTTGCGGTGCCGCAAGCTATACTCCGACCACGACAATTCGCCTTCCGCTTGCTCCTTCCATGGCCACATCACTGGTTCGTATCGTCCTTCAACTCCCAGAATTTTTCATTTTCGCCGTTTGAGAAGAGTTTTCTACATTTTTAGGTTTTGAATTTTTAAAACCTAATATTCTATTTTAGGGATTTGAATTTTTAAAATAAGCATTTTAGACCATGATATTAAAAATTAAAAAAGGAAAATATTATTTGGTTTATTTTTACCATTTTTTTAACTACAACCGTATGTAGGGTGGGATCAAACTAGTCGTGATAACTATAACAACCAGTTAAATTAGCATGAGGTTGCCCTTATTTTATGTTGCAATTGATAAATAATGATATAAATAATAATAATAATAATAAATACATAACATATTAATTCGAATATATCTTAGTAGATAATACATCTATTATTATTTTAGAGACATCCTCTTTATTTTTTTTTAGCAAAGTGTTAATATGCATATGGTACAACATTTATTATTGTTCTAAATGTATGGTTAGGTCATCGTCCTTTAATTGTTAAATTCATAAAAAAAAGTTATGCGTTAATACGTTGATATCGATGTGTATTTATGTAGCTTGGTTAAGGTGAGTTTGGAGTGAATCAAATGACAAAAAATAGCCTAATTATCCAAAATAAATATTTCGAAAACTTACATACTAAAATAATTATTTCCAATAGAAAGTAATTTGATAAGGTGTATCAGTTTTTACACTTCCCAATCTCATCTAATTAGACACTCGAAAATTAAAAAAAAAAAAAAAGTTGCAATTTTTTACTCTCTAGACTTTCGTTCAAAGGATCATTTGGAAAACATTATTAGGTGCGTTTGAGATTTTGGGTCTCTAAAGAAAAAAATGAATGATAGAGTTAGACTTTTGTTGAAATTTACGAGTTTTAATATTTTGATTCGATGGTTCATCTCATGTATATTGATTCAACTTATGATTTCCTCTTTATTTTTTTTTCTTTTTCCTATATATTTTTTTTAAGATCTTGTCCTATTGCGCTTCTTCTAAAAGGTGTTTGAGAATTATGATTGAGATGACGAAGATTTTTGTGCGTGGGTGGTGGTATTCAATTCATTCAGGGGAGAGAGGGCTGTTTTCGATGTCGCCGCCGCACCAGGGGATCGACGGGGAGTGGAGCGATGGCTCCGGCGTGATTGTGTACAAGTGGAATGACAAGGCTCATAGACCGAACACCGGAACCGGCAACTGGAAGTGCCGGTGGAGCTGTTGCTCGGAGTACGACGAGAACGCCCCTCCTTGTCGGAAAGGCCGACACGTTTCTTACGACGATGGCTTCACCTTGTTTTAGCTTTTACACCCACACCAATAATGTCATTGAGCATGCCTAATCTAATTAATTAATTTTAACATTCAAACATACTTTATATTAAAGAATGGGTAAAACTTTGTAAAATACCTCATGACTCATGTCTCGGTGCTTTTTCAAATTTAGTTTTAGCTTTAAATGACTTGACATAAATTTCAAAATGATATAACTGAAAAATGTGAACACTGCTACTAAGTTCAAACACTTAGAATTCAATAAGAACTCTATTTATCTTGAAACTTTTAAAACAGCAAATACCATATTGAAATGAGCAGTGAGTGAGTAATTTAGATTTAATTGGTTTAAATCCGATAATCAGCTCAGATTTTTTTTTCTTCTTTTAATCGATTTACAGCATTAAATCATCCTCCAGATCATAAAATTTTCAGTTCCTGATAACAGAAATTCGCGACGAAATTCTGAAAACAGAGCAGAGAAACGAGATTTCCACCATTCAAGAACAAAGCACATAACAATCAATTCGTAGTTCGTACCCGGCGATGAAGCTCTCTCCGATCAAATTTCCGGCGACAAACAAGCCCTAATACGATCCGATCGTCTTGAACGACTCGTGCACATGCCGGAGCAACTCCCGGTCCCGGTTCCACTCCGGCGTCGGCGCGTTAACGAAATGCGCGTACAGCTTGTTCTTCGCACAAGTCACCGATATCAAACTGTGAGCTCCGGAGCCGTCGATCTCGTACACATAATAAACTTGTCCGTTCTCGTCCTTCTTCTCCTCCGACGAGACACTATCGGCGCTCGCGATCTGATCCTGCAAATTCACGTCCGATAGCGCTAGGTTGTTCAGAATCACGTCCTTCGGCGCCAATTGCCGGATTCCGGCCAGGAAAGTTAGGTATTCTTTCTCCGATCGCTTCTTCGGATTGTAAAATTCGCTGTCCGTTCCATTAGTTCCTGCGCCATTAAGAAGGATTAATCGATTCCAGAACGATTGAATGAAATAGGGCTCATCGATTAGGGAATTTCGATTACGATTCTGGAGTACCTTTTTCGACCTTCGATACCAATCGCTCCTTCCAGCCGTCCGGCACGTCGTACACGTACTCCGCCGTGTCTTTCTTGCTGGCGTTGCCGCCGTAGCCGCCGTAGTTGGCAGCGCTGGCAGCGGTGCCGTAGTAGACGTTGAAAGCGGCGCCGGTGTCGGCCAGTGACGGCGAAGCAGTGCTCAGGATCGCGGCTACGGCGATGGCGGAGGCGTGGGCGGCTAATGCGGGGAGTAGGGGCTTAGATTGGAGAGTAGGTAGATGGAGCCTAGATAGTGGCGGAGTTTGCGGCGGTTTTTGAGCGGTTGTGGTGGAGGATGCGGCGGCGGCGGAGAAGACCGCCAAGGGGGAGATTGCTGTGGCCATAGGGCTTGATTTTCGTGGATTTTGGGTTTCTGGTTATCTTGTCTGAAGATTTTCTCCTTATCCATTACTTTTTCTATTTTTCTTTGCTTTCTTCATAATTTATTTTTTTCCCCTCTATTAATAAAAATTATAAGTGATGTTCTTGCATGCACGGCTGCGGTTTAAAAATTTTTAACCTCAATAATAAAATATAAACTATAAGTTTATGCCGTTTTTAATTAATGATTTCGAATTTTAAAAATTATGTTTACTTTATCAATTATTTGGTTTTTTTTCCCTTACCGATGTATTTGAAATCTAACCCATTTTCAACAATTTAAAATTATTTTGGCAGTTTTTTCGAGGTTCGTTAGTTAAACTAAATAATAATTGACATATATATCTAACCAATAAGGTATGAGCTCGATCTCTACCCATATATTGTATTAAAAGAACGTTGACTTATCTTATTTAAATAAWTTTTAAAAAGTAAAAAACAATACAAATAGATATAAAGGTAAAAGTAGTGCCTGTGAAAATTTGTAACATAAAAATAAAATAGATGCCAAACTAAGTCTAGATAAATATAATATTTGAAGTTATAAATGGAAAGATAATATGCTTTAATATTCATTTGTTTTATTGTAAAACGAAAAAAAAAAAGTATTTTTGAAGTCCGGGCAATTTCTTAAAACGAATATTTAATTTTTTACAAAAAAGTTATCTAATAATTCAAAATGTATTTATGGTATCGTGAAAATACTATAAACTTTTAAGAATTTTAAAAGAATAAAACTATAGACCAAATCATTGTCAAACAAGGCTTAGTTTTGAAATTTTAGAAGGTTTAAATTATGTTTATACGTTCTGTGTAATTTTAAGAATATGACACGTAAATGTGGAAGTGAAATTTTGACACGTTACCAATTCTAACTTTCAATTATACTTATTTAATCCATCTTATAATATTATCATATTTTTTAGTACAATATATAAAAGTGGGAATTTAAATCTACTATATTTTAGTCGGATATGAATATTTTAATTAGTTGAGATATGTTCACGTTGGTATTATATTACTTTTATTTACAAAATATTGACATAACATGTCCATTAGTTTACTTTATTACTTGTTATGTCACACTACTTTAACTAAAAATTGTTTAATAAATATTATATGTATAACTTTGTCTTAAATCAACAAAACGCCCAGGTTAAAAAAAAAAGACAAATGGCCAACAAAATCTCACGAGTTATCTGGTTGAAGACAAATATATATTTTTCTCAAAAAAATAAAGAGTTATTTTTGTTGCATCATGAACGTTTAGTCAATCAAGACACAAAATATTATGTGTATTGTTCGAAGATGTACACTTTAAAACTTAAGTTAGTACTAGTGTCAATTCAAATTTAATTAGGTTATAATATAGAAATTGCAGATATGTGTGAGGAAATAATTTCACGTTTTATAAGAAAGCTTTGAGAAGTATCGTTGCTATTTCAACACTTCTTAAATATCTGAAGCTGAGGTCAGAACACGTGTTCCATAGCAAGAGAGCACTCTCACTCCTAGCAATTTTGATTTGCAATTTTCACTAATTTCCTTATAAATTATATCTATCTAAATTTTATACCTTAAATGGGACCATGTAAAATAAATGTCACCTTTAAAAAAAAAATAAATAAATAAATGTCACCTACTCTTACGCAAACGGATTGCCATGCCACGATGTTAGAAGTAAAACGTACATTTTAAATTTCACGTCAAAAATCAAAATTGTCCGAACGAAGACAAAATAATTAGATTTTGACCCCGCAGCTTTCAGTAAATGGCAAGAATGCCCCGTATCTCCCAATTTCCCGCAGGGGCATCTGTGGAGTTATCCCTAAAATGAATGGCCAATGCTTATATTGGATACAGACCGCCAAAAAGAAGCCCTAGGCAGAGGTGCGCGAGAGGGGCTGCTTTCCTTCTCCGAATGAATAATCGCGTTGATTTCGTGGATTTTTCCTCCCTCCACTGCTTATATTTTATTCAAATTCATCTCTTGATTGTTTAATCCACTAAGAATTCGAAGGGTTTCGTCCTCTCTCAATCGTCTCCTCCCCCTTTTTTGCCTTCACCATCGATCGCCATGTCCAGAAGGTGAGTTTTCCATCTCTTCAACGACTGTTCTTTTGTTTTTTTTTTTTATTACGCTTTCATGTTTATATCATCGTTCTTGGCCTGGCAATACTGAAAATACGTCCAACTACAGTTTCTATCTAATCGGTAAGCAAGTTCGGAAGAGTATTGATGTTTGGATGGCAGATTATGCGCATCTTGATTTTCTTTTTCCGGGCTTGTTAGGAAATTGATTTCTCGGGAATACGTATCTGGTCTTAACTACGGTTCTTTGATATCTGGTTTATTTTTTAGGTATACGCTATATGTTTTTGGTGTCTGGAGGAGTTGGCTTGTAAATATTTGAAATTAAAGTTCATAGGATGCCGGTTGGTTGGGCTATTGTTATAGGCGATATATTTTACGTTATGAAGCTTTGTTATTTGTTGGTCTTGGAATTGAGTTGTTCGTAAGCGTTGTAACTTACTTTTGCTGGTTTATTCAGGGTTCTATGCAAGTATTTTGCACATGGAGCATGTTTGAAAGGGGAGTATTGTGAGTTTTCGCATGATTGGACTGATCCATCAAACAATGTAAATTTTACTTCAACTCCTCTTCGTTGCCATATTATATAATATAAATTAATTGTCAGTTAGGCACTCTGATCATTCTTTCTTTCTGATGTATCGTTTGTAACAGGTTTGTACTTTCTATCAAAAGGGAAGATGTGCTTTTGGCAGTCGATGCAGATATGATCATGTTAAAGTTTCTCATGCAGAGTCATCAGCTTCTTCAAATTCCCAGCAACCTATTGTGTCTGAATCTGTTTCTGTAACTCGCCCCCTTTTATCAAGCCAACCTTCTACTTTGCCTGGGTCTACTGGAGAGCTGGCAGGTTCAGAGATATCTTGTCTTCCCCCCCAAGATGAACCTGCTTGGGGTGGACAGTCTGAGCATCATCCAGATGATCTTGATGATTGGAGGGATGGGGAGACAAGGACTGATGGTCCATCAGATATACCTATTTGTTCTTTTATTGCTGGTGGTGGTGTTTGTCCACGCGGTGAAAATTGCCCTCATATTCATGGGGACATATGTCCCACATGTGGGAAACAATGTTTACACCCGTTTAGGACTGATGAAAGGGAGGAGCACATGAAGGCATGTGAGAAAAAGCAAAAACATATCGAGGCTTTGAAGCATAGCCAAGATATAGAGTGTAGTGTCTGCCTGGAGCGTGTTCTTTCTAAATCTGAATTGGGTGAGAGGAAGTTTGGGATTCTATCAGAATGTGATCATCCATTCTGCATCTCTTGTATCAGAAACTGGCGCAATAGTTCATCTACCTCAGGAATGGATGTTAATAATGCATTGAGAGCTTGCCCAATTTGTAGGAAGTTATCATACTTTGTCATTCCAAGCGTCATTTGGTATTCTTCTAAGGAACAAAAGCAAGAGATTGTTGATAGCTACAAGACAAGGCTGCGGTAAATTTTTTTCCTTCTACGTTTTCTGCTTCCCTTTTTTTTCTTTTTTCAAACTCATTTTTATCTATGGATGTTATTACATATCAAATGTGATCAGAAAATCTTCTTAAGAAGTTATATAGATTATGGGAACTTCATAACTGCTGAAGTAATTGTGTGAGCAATTGAGATAATTTTTCTATTCTGATTCTGCAACTTTATATTATTTTCAATGTGCAGATCAATAGATTGCAAGCACTTTAACTTTGGAAATGGGAATTGCCCTTTTGGAAGCAGTTGTTTTTACAAGGTAAGTTTAGCTCTCAAAGCATGTTCTTCAGTTTTCTTGTCCTAATTGTGATCTTCTCAGCATGTGTATGTCTCCCTTTCCTGGATACTGTTGTAGTTGCCTTTTTACCTTGAAAGGGACTTGAAATTTTCCTGAGCTTTATTGTTCTTCCTTTTGTTTTCTTAATGCTTTGGTCCAAGTTGATTTGTTTTTCCTTTTCTTACTAATGATGTTATATGTTGGATGGAAATCTTAACGTGTCTGGTTTAGCTAATTTTTTAATGCCTTGGAAGTGTGTTGATGATTAGTTACATGATTGGCTTCTTCATGGACTTGACATGAGCTTATGGAAGCAATTCTTTTCGAAATATGGATTTGGAAATCTAGTCCAACAGATGGGTCTGTAAGCGACTCCATTGGCCACCGGTAGCCAATCATGGTGGGTTAGAATTAGATATGTTGAATCATACTTAACTTGTTTTTTAGCAGATCAGTTGGTCAACTTTCTCCCCATTTTCTTGTGCAACTTTGTTGCTATTAGGGCACTCTTAGTACTTGACTACCTTATACGATGGAAATATATAAATTTCTGGTTTTACTAACTCTTCGTGTCTTTCATTTTAATATTAAGGGTTCCTCTTTCTTGTCCCAAAAAAAAGAAAAGAAAAAAGGTACCTCATTTTATCATGGGGATCTTCTCGTTGAAATCCTTGTTTCATTCGGAATTGTTTGAGGATACCAACATAAGCATAGCTTAGCAGTAATGGTATTGACATCTACCCTTCCCCATGTTGGAGGTTCAAATTCTCATGCTTAACATTTGTTGTACTAAAAGAAAGGAAGAGTTTGAAGTCCCTTTCTTGCTCTCACTGCTTTTCCTACCATAACCAACTTCTTCACATATTAATTCCTCGGGTGTATACTACATACAATCCATATCCATATATTGTTAGTTTTCTGTTTCTAAAAATTTATGCTTGGTTTTTAACCATTTTTTTTGTTTAATGTAATCTATTTTTAAAAATGTTCTGATAATCCCAAGCAAATTAATAAAAGTAGATATCAAGAATATATCCTTTATGTTTTCGGGGTGGGTATGAATTCAAAAGTGTTTTAAAGAGTGAAAATTAAAAAAAAAAATATATAGAAAACTTTATTTTTTGCTTTCAGTTTTTAAAATTTATTCTTGACAAACGGTTTTGTATTTTTATTTTTTAACTTTGGCTAAGAATTCAAAACTGCTTTTGAAAAGCAAAAAACTATAAAAACTAAACTAGGTGATGGCTAAATCTACAAATACTTATAAAATTTACGTGGACAACTACACATTTTGTCAGATTAAATCTTTACGGATACTTTTGTTGGTCCCTCATAAAAATTTCTGTCCTCATCCTGATTTGGCTGACTGGCTCTGTTGCCTCTGTGTGGGAATGTTTAGGGTTTGATTGACAAACTACACATGATTAAATTTTTGGATTTGGATATCAAGATTGTATTGCTAGAACTGTTACAACTGATTCGATCGATCTGCTTGAATGGAAGATAATGGAT
Organism: Momordica charantia; assembly: GCF_001995035.1. The sequence goes on from NW_019104489.1 coordinate 2,331,896, forward strand.
CCTTCTGTTTCAAATTATTAGAAGTAATATACTTGTAGGTGTTGGACTTGAACCGTGTCATCATGGGGGGTTAGTTTTAGGGAAGCACCATAGCAAGATTGATTGGACATGATCTAAAAAGTATTCTGTCAACAAGGAAATGTCATTAGAAAAATCATTCTTCTGTTCTAAAACCAATCGATGTATGCTTGCTGATCATCTGACATATCTATTTAGATAATACGTATGCAACTGCCGTGACAAATTCTTCTTTGTATTTTCCCTACATATATGAGTTTCAAACTCAACGATCCTACTATTTCTTGGTAATGTGTCATAGGTGGGACATAAGCAGTGCTGTTCATATTCGGTCGGTTATTTTGGTAGATATTCAAAGATGTGGTTCATAAATGGATATTATCTTCTTATCTATGCACATTCTATTTGTTATTTAATATCATTAGAGCAGATTGGATTTCCAGTCTTTTGATTGATACAATGTTTGTTGTGTTCCAGCATTGGGTCAAGCCTGGTTCATACACATGGAAATATCACAGGCCACCTCCACGCAGACCACGATCACGGAGAACTCCTCCAAGCAGATCTAATATTGTGGATATGGATGCCTTTTTTGATATGTTCGAAGACTTAGAGGATTTGGATTTTAGTGCTGAAGATTTAGATATGGAAGATTTATCACCTTTGGAGATGGCATTTTGCCTAATGCAGTTGGGTTGTGATTTTGATAACTTCTCAAGTGATGAGGAGAATTATAGTTTTTGAGCTACAATTTTTCTAGATAGTCGTAACCTGATGTACGTTGGGTCTTTTGAATCTTTTCTATGCTAGCATTTTGGCCACCTAGCACTTCTCCATGTGCAGAAAGTCAAGCTTGTTGACCTTTTAAAATTGTCATAAACGCCATGTTATTGGTGAATTAGTCATTTCTGTCCTGGGGTAAAGTAGCTACTGAGTAACCAAGATGACGATAGTCTATTTATGGAAGACCAGTTTTCTAATGCTTAGATTTTACCATGATTTCTCAAGTGTTATATGGGAATTAGGAATATTCGTTACTGGTTCATCATCATCATTCATAGATTTTACAGTGTTCCGTTTCACCCTGGATACCTAATTACCCAAGCCGGATTATACGTTCCTAATGGTGTACTTGTGCATTTAGCGAAGTGCAGTGCAGGGTAATTTTTACCAGTTTTGGTTTGTTATCAAGGATGTTTGAATTTTGAAGTGAACGTTTTATTTTCATGTTCCATTATCTGTGAAGTTCCCGTATGTGGACTCTCACATGATGCTTGTTTCTCATATGTAGATTTTCTGTTTGCAATTGGAAAGTGTGTATTTTTTCTGTGGTTCAAGTATTTTGCTTCTTTACTTTCACATTTCTTCTATTAATCTGCTTTCTTCTCTGCTGGTATATTAGAACTTTAAAATGAGATTCAAATGTTGATGTGACTCTCTCATTGCAGCATGCATATCGGGACGGTCAGTTGGAAGAGGTCGTCCTGCGTCATATTGGAAATCAAGATGGTCTCACTGTTATAGCTAAAGATATTAGGTCTTGTTTTGTGCGTATGCTTGATATTTGTCCATTTATTGTGCAACTTCGCCTTTTATAAACTTGGAGCTATTTTCAGGTTGTCGGACTTTCTCAGTGACTTGCACATCAGGTGAAGAGCCATTCAATCAGGTATGAGAACACACTATAAGTCGCTATATAATATTTCACATGTTAGTATGTTCATCATTTTTGTCTTCTTTGGAGGGTGAATTGATATTACCTTAATCATAAAACTTAATATTCCTTCCCATGCTCAACCATCTTAAATTCTTGCTTGGACTTTGAAATTCAGCATCTTTAATCACGAGTTTATTATCTATATTTGATCAAAAGAAACCCAATATACACTTGTTCATGAAGTGCCAAAATTTGTGTAATTGTTTCTCTTGCAATACCATCTAAGAGATTTCAAAACCAGTTTCAGATGTCGAATTGCTTGTCGGAGTCCGATATCGAGAAATGGAAGGTGGGTTGCCCAACACGATGCATGGAGAAGCTTCGTCTTCTCTGCATCGAAATAAAGCTAAAGACACTGAGAAATGAAGGTCGTAAGTCCAAGCTTATTTTTCCGATGATGGCAAAATAAAAGGTCACACCTAGTAACACAGCTTAATAAAATGTGTGGAAGCTACGGTGCTGTACTTTGAAACATTGGAAAATATCGAATGTATTTTGTTTGTATTTTAAAAAGGAAAGATAAAAGAAAAAAAAAGTGGGATTTTCTTGTTAGGGTTGATGAGGGAAACAAGAGAAAAGTAACCGTTAGAGTTTGGATCAAATATTGTACTCAGATCAGTTTTCACAGTCAGAGAACTCTTTTTCTTTTTGAATTATTATAATTATAGTTGGCTGCTCTTATCTTTTTGGTAGTGATTTGTTTACCATAGTATAACTATTTTATGTATAAAAAAAGTGTTTTTAAGCTCTGATAGCTATTTTGTTTTAAAAATTGAACTTATTAAGACTTTAAAGTCCTCAAATAAATATGTATTTTAAATATTTTAGTGTTTGAAATTTTATAAAAATAGTATGATCTAATTAAATGTATTATAAAACTAGGAAAAATTACATTCATATTATATCCCAAATTAATCAATACTTGTAAAGTCTAATTATTTGAATTAAGTTCAAGCCCCCAAGATTTTTCACTCACTTTTTAAAAATTTTAATATTTTGGTATTTGGTATAATCCCGTACTTTTTACATAAAAATCTAATCCAATTTGATTTCAAATTATCACAAATGCATCAACTAAAAACCTCATCTTATCGTCTATTTGTTTAGTTCAACTATTGTGAAGCAGGGATCAGATCATTAATCTTAGAAACGATGACAAGGTTCTTTATCCATCTTATTTTGAATATGGAAGGAACTTAAAAGTCAAGTGGACAATTAAACTATTGGAGCTTGGTGTCAATCCCATTGTTTTCAGAAAATTAAATATAGAGATTTAAAAATTTTATTAGTTCGACGAAATGATTCAATGCCATTTTGGTGGTTATCGAGTCATCATATTCTTCTTGTAATAGGTTAGAGAAGAAGTAGCCTAAGATCTTTATTGATGTTTTAATGACAATTGCTTTTTTGAACTCAATCAAAGAAAATGGCAATGACTTCTATCAACATCTAAAATTTGAAAAAATTTGTTTTCTCCGAAATGTGTATTAAATATGCAAAGACTAAAAATAAATAATTAAGTAAAATTCTCATTTCTTGTTTTTTATTTTTGTAAAAAACAAAACCGTTTGGTAACTATTTATAATTATTTTCTCACTTATAAGAAACATTTTTAAATAATGTATAAATTTTAAAAACAATAAAATCAAGTTTCTTGTTAATGTTAGTAATCGTATAAAAACATAAATATATATATATATATATATATATATATATGTATTTTATTTTAAAATGCATAATAAAACGAATAAATAAATACAACATAAAAATCTGAATATTTAATTTGAAGAAATAAAATCCATATAAATATCCTTTTTTTTCTATTCTAAAATTTTAGAGAATAAAAAATAAGAAATTGTTAGCAAATTATTCTTTTGTTCATTTTTTCAATAAAAGTAAAAGAGAGACCAGGAATCTTCATGTAATAGAAGTTCTATTTTTTTTAAAATTAAAAAAGAGGAAACAAAAACAAAAACTAGAAAAACGTTGGATTAAAATTTTCTTGTTTCTTGTTTCCATTTTCAATTTATTTCAAAATATAAATAAAAACATTCTTTTGTCATTCTTAAATTTGTGGTATTATGGCTCATGCAATGCTATTTTTCTTTATTAAAAAAAGAAAATAAAATAAGAAACAGACCAAACCGACTCTTAAGGACTAAAATAAAATTCAAAACCTTTAAAAATCAGCAACGTACCCCCCATTGAGTTGTCTTTTTTCTTATTTTTTTTTAATTGAGTTCTTAATTTTAATAATATAAAATAAACCAGTCATTTGCTCTTCCTATGGAAATTTGACACATAACGAAAAAGACACGATTTTCTCTAAGATTAATAATTAATTAACAAAATGAGTCCAATCAGCTAGTGCAAATTTTCAATTTTCAATTTTCTTCTTGTATTTTTATAATATCTTAAAGAAAGAGCATTAGTAAATTATATAAACAAGATTAACTTAATATTTCACTATTATTGAAAGAAAATAGGAGACATAACACAGCTGTTATAAAATAAGTATAATAAAGTTATAAGAGATACGATATAAAAACGTTGAAAGATATATATTTTTCGGTGTTTACTACTTTTTAATTTGTGCGAAAATAGCAAAATTGAAGGTACAACCCATGTCCAAATAAAATAAAAATCCCATATACTAATAATATATCTGATATTATTTGTGTGTGTTATTTATATTTTTTAGGCTAAATATCCGTTTTTATAACCTAAATTAATTTGTAATATACAATGATATAAAAAATACACTTTTGGTCTCTATTTAGTCTGTAAATTTCAAAATAAACATATTTTATTCTTAAAGTTTTAGTTCTAAACGGTCCTTTGACCGGTGGCTTCCCATCCTTCTTCTATTCCTCTCCTATCTCCCACCAAGAACCGACCATTTTTTCTTTTTAAGTGAAATATTAGGAGGGGCGAAAAAATATTATATGAAACTATTTATTTTTTACACTCTAAAAAGAACTTGAAAGTTTTTTTGTGCTGGCGAGTGGTAAGGGAGGTATTTTTCATACAGAAAAAAAAAGAGGAGGAAATATTCATAAAATCACACTAATAATAATAATGATAATGATGATAAATCATACAACAAATACTTTTCACAAAAAGTTACAGACTAATCATGAACAAATAAACCTAAAGATAGAGATTATAGCATCTCCTTTTATTTTTCTATCAAATAAATTAAAGATCAATATCTAAATAAAAACGTGAGAAATTCCACGAGTATATATATATCTCTGTGTGTAGAGAATCATTCGAGAGCGAAACGATGGACGGCGATTTAGGGCTTCAAAATGGCAGGGAGAGAGAGGAAGAAGGAAGCGCAGAGCAGAGCCATGGAGGCGGCGGCAGGCAGAGCCGCCGCTCCTCTGTCGAGCTGCGGAGCCGGAGCCGGCGCCGGTGATTCCTGTGCGGAGGCGACGGCGAAGAGGATCGCAGCGACGGCGAGGAATAGCACGGCGAACATCTTGGAAGGGCCGGAGATCGCCATTGAAGATGGATTGAAGAAATGGAGAGCGAGAGAGAGGAAGCTTTATAGAAGAATCTGTGATGTCTGATACTGAAACGGTGAAATTAGGGCGTCTCTTGCGGAGCTTATTTATAGAGTGGGCCTGAAGCCGCGTGGACCCCACTGGAATTTTGAATCCAATTACGCGGTGACAAGTGGCGTGGGGAAGCTAGCCACGTGGAGGAAAAAAAATGTTAAAATTACATGAAATAGATTTAACTAATAAATTCCGACATTTTCAAGTTGCTTTGAATGCATTTCTAAATTTTCAGATTTATATTTAATAAAGATCATTCTCAACCTGAGCTTACCTCAAGTGTAATTGACACTTATATCTGATTAAAAAGTCAAAAGTTCAAATCATACTAAAATGAAGAAATAAAATATTGAGAATTCTTAAAGTTTATTAAAGAAATAAATAAAAAATTTATGACAAATATTTTAAAATATAAAGACTAAATAAACTAATCTATTAGAAAATTGTTGAAGTATATAAAAACTAAATAGCCTCACATATTGTAAATAACGTAGTTAGAAAGGAAGAAAGAAGTTTTGAGTTGAAGAAGGAAACGGGGAAAGGCGAAAGGCGGTGGCGGGACAGGACAGGCTGGGGAGTTGTAGTTGGTTCAACAAAACAGGCGAAACGGCTAAGTGTTGTTTTTCACATTTCTTTTCTTTGACTTCAAATTCTCTTCATTTCTATTTTCATATTTTGCTTTTCACACTCTACATTTGGGTTCATTGTTGGCCTAATTCGCCCATGTCCTAAAAAAAAAAGAAAAATCAAATATTGTCTCAACAAATTTTTCGGGGAATTATACTAAAGAATCTAAGGAAAAAATATTAATTAAATTAAAATTTAAATAAGAAAATCATAATTGAAAATTATACTAAAATACAAAATTTAAACAATAAAATCATTATCAAAATGATACTAAAACATCTTAAGATGGAAACAAATAGATTAACACAGTGAACACGTGAACAATATGGTGAAAAAACAAATACGGTGAACACAAAAGAATAAATATGGTGAAAAAGAATAAATATGGTGAACACAAAGGAACAAATACGGTGAACAATAAAGTATTTTTGTGAACATTTAAACACTCTACCTCAGAACCAAAAAGTTCTCTCTTCTATCTCTGTCACTCTGCCGCCTGTCGCCCCACTTGCAAGTTACAACCACTCGTTGCTTTGCCCCACTTGATTTTTGTCTCCCTTGCAATACTTTCCGTCTCCTCCCTTTCTTCCTAACTTTGATCGCTAGCTATCGTCTTCTCGTCTCCCTCAACGTGCTTGTCTACTTAGTGAATTTTGTCTCTACATATATATATCAAGTAAGTTTATAACAAGATTGTCGATGGAAAAAAAAATTAGAATCAATGAGAGATAGAATCTCGGAAGATAAGTTGAGATATTTTACTTTTAAAAATAATAACCATATAGACAGGTTAAAATGGTCAAAATAAAAAAAAAAATAGAAATTGACATTTTTCATTGTTAAAAATCATTTGATCATTTTTTAAAATTGGGTAACAAATATAGACACCTAGTGTAAATTCTCAAACAAATATTACTTTTATTTTAAAATTGGCTCGTAAAATTTTAACTATCTCGACCAATGTAAAAGTTTCTTATAGAACTGATGAATCTCTAGAAACTCCATACACAGAGCCTGTAATCTTATAGATCAAATCCTGCTTTTATTCCAATTTCCAACTATTGGTAACAAAGAGGCAGTAAGTTAAGTTACCTCTTCGGCAAATTTTGTTCCCCTAATTGAATCCTGTTCAAAGTTAACTAAAGACTTCTTAAACAGCTAAAGTAAGGACACAAGATCTGTTCCAAAGATAGCAATCATACAAAACCAAAAGAATAACTACAGCGACAAGTAAATGTTGCAGGAGAGAGCTCAATATTCTGCTAATTTCGGCTTGGTTTCTATTAGATGAACTCGAACAATCAGAATCAAACAATTCAAACTGATACAAACAGAAGAGACGAAAGAATAAAGTTAACAATTCAGATTGGCAACACATTGTCGAAGTATTTGTTTCAGCATTGGCTCAATTGAACAGTAATCGGGGAGATGAAAGGACACGGAGAATATACGAAATGCGACGAACTTCAAGTACATAATGTGGCGGTGGATGATTGGAAAATGGAAGAATTACCTTCTTTAGATTTCTCTTTGATGGAAGAGGACTGAGATTTGGAGGAGAATGTGTAGAGCCGCTGACGAGAAACCTAGCAGGTCTGTGGCTGAGTTGCATGGCGGAAAAATGAAATTGTGAATTTCTCTCGAGAAGCTTGGTGGGGAAGCTGGGATTTATCCGGCGCGCACGCTTTGTTGTGCTTACAGTGGACCCTCGCCTCTTATTAATGGGCTTCCGTTTCGGCCCAAAATCCGTTTTTCCTCTGGGCTGTCAACCTTTCTTTTCGGCCTCAGTTTTTATTGGATAAGTAACAATATTAGAATTCAAATTATATAAATAAATTCATGTTCAAGATTTTGTCTTAAAAACTTTACAAATTTACCCTCTCAAATATATATTTAATAAACACAAAAAAATTAAAAATCTGGTAGGGTGTACGACCAAACCAATGAAATTGATCCAATTGAAAAATCGATATTGTTTATTATTATTTTTATTCGAAATACTAAGTTTAAAATTAAATTTGGAATACTAAATACCAACCAAGGAACTAAAAATTAATGAGGTAAATGCGGTTCATGATGGTTTCTATTTTTATTTTTCAAATTTTGATTTCGATTTCAAGGCATAATCAAATATCTTATTGCATGCAGGTACGAAATCATGCGGAAGAAGTGTGAAATTTAATGAACGTCGAGTATCAAATTGCTTCGGTTATCAAGTAAGTTCTATACCTTCATTGTTAATACCAATGTAACTCTATTGATTAGATATTTGTATTCTCCATTGTGATTTCAATTTTTAATTTTACAATATTAATTTTTTGAAATAACCTATTTTTATTAGTGTTTTAATCTCTTTTTACTAGCAATATCGTTACGGTGGCTTTGAAAAAGTATGGTCCACTTTAAACTAGACTGAGATAAAAATTTATCATTCATCCGTAGGATTAATATATATAATCTATTTAAGATTAGTAACCTTCTTAAACAATTGAAGATGAAATCTTCATCCTTGCAATTATAATGTATAATAAAAAGAAGTTTAAATACTATTTTTGTTTTTTTTCAAGTGGTTCACGTTTTTCGAAGTACTTTCAAGTTTTTTTCATTTTAGTATCTATATTTAAAAAAAAACAATCATTTCAGCATGTTCAATTTTATTCCATCATAATTAAATAAATTACAATCTTAACAAGAGATAGACTAATCTACGGTCTATGAAAATAATTATAGTTATTTTATTTGCAATAATGAAATATTTCAAATAATAATTTTAAAAATTTACATGAAATAAAACGATAAAATACATACACATTTTCTGCCTATGACATTTCTCTCACTAAATTTCTTGAAATTTAGTTGTACAGTCGTGTTAAAGAATTTTCATTACAATTTAAAATAAACATTAAATTGGTCACTTAAAAAACTACATAGACTAAAATAGACGTTTTGAAATTACGTAGATTAAAATGAACAAAAGTTACAAATAAATGAACTAAAATGAACGTTTAAAAAAGTACCAGATCAAAATAACAATAATTGAAAGTAACGAAATAAAAAAAAAATTAAATTACTATATTCAAACTGTTTCTATGGTTCACTATATGTATTAATCCATGTTATTCCAACATTATGACTGGCATAACTCAACAAAAGACCTTAATAATTGTTGGTGAGATTCAAATTTCCATACTCAAAATCATAATCCCATATTATATATGTAATGTATATGATAAACTCGTAATATTTTAAATATATTTTCCCAAAAAGATCGAAAAAAAAGGCCACAAGAGTCGCTCAAAACCAGTTATTTCCGGATAATTAAATTTAACAAAACAAATGAAAAAA
>NW_019104489.1:2341400-2362026 GCF_001995035.1 Momordica charantia
ACACCAATCTGAGCAGCGCCGCGCCGGAGGGAAATTCAGATTTCAGATTTAAATTTGTGTTTCCTTTTTATGCGATTTGGTTTGTTCAGTAGAAGGACGATGTGATTGAAAAAATAAAAGGATTTGGATCCGTTATATTAGAAATATTGTTTATAAAATTACGTATTTTGTATTTTGTATTTTGCTTCTGCTTTTTATTATTTTTTATGCTTATTAGGTATTACTCTACTCTCGGCTCTTTTGAATTGCTTAAATATATATATATTTTTAAGAAAACGTATAAATTAAAGATAAAATTTTATGAGTATTGCCATATTTTTTAGAATTTGTATTCCTGATTGTTGAAAAGTGTTTAATAGTTCGGTATCAACCCCAATTTAATTTTGGCTAATTTTAAGAACAGTGTTATTAAAAAAATTAAATTACAAAAATTTAAATAATGTAGACTTTAGTAGAATGAAAAAAAAAAATGTAGATGAAATAAAAATTTTCAAAACCAAGGTAGTCAGGAAAATTATTGACAAATACGGATAATTTTTATTTAAATCAATATTATTATGACCTGTGTAATTTATATATTTTACTAGCCTTTTCTTTTATTTGATCAATTACTGTCCCAGTTCTGGTAGAGAAAAGTTGTCTTCAGCTAAGGTTATCTAAATAACCTGCTTCAAACTAAATCAAATTATCAAACACTTTTATTGGATAATTTAACTTTAAAATCAAAATATTTCCACATTATATTTACTAAGATTTATAAAATAATTTTGAAAACAAATCTCACTAAATTTTCGAAAACAGATTTTTTTTTATATAAAAAAATTGAAAAATAGATTTAAAGAATACATTATTAGGGAAAAAAAATCCAACTTTCGAACACTAAATTAAAAATTCTAAAAATGAAAATTATGCATAGATCATAAATGTAGCCAATAATTATGATTTCACTGTCCTATTTTTGAAAATAATTGTTAAACTACATTATTTTTTTTAACAAATATATTTAAAAAATCTGTCTAATTTAGTTTTCTAGATATACTTTTAAAAAGGAAAAAATGTCTTTTCTTAAAGTAAGTAATTAATTTTGCTGTCTAATTAAGTTTTTGTTTTAATATGTCTAATTAAATTTATATCACTAAAGATATATTTTTATTAAATTTAAATTTATAATCCCAAACTCAGATACATCTTATAATTTTTTATCGCTATATTCAATTTTTTTTTCGTTAACTTATTCATTAACAAAATCGCAAAAAATCACTAAGTTAATAAAAATCAAGATTCTCAAATCCCAATACTTAAACAATTATACTAAAACTTGCAAATTTAAGGGAAAAAAAAAGCCAACTCTAATGTAGGCTTTTGTCTGAATCCTATCCATTATTTCATATGTTTTCTAACTAATTTAACATAATATTTTTTTTAACAAATTTTCAAATCAACATCTATCAATAGTAAAGTTTGTGACACATATGAAAATTACAACAACAAGGACTAATTGATACACATTGTCAATCTGTGGTTTAAAATTGATATTTTTCGATTATATATATATCTGTATTTCCTAAATTCAAACTCAACATTTATTTTATTTTAAATTTTTTAGTTCAATGATGTGTAGACATGAGAATTCGAACATTCATATTTTGTCGTGTTACATATCTTAACGCAAGGGAAAAAAAGGCTTTGATGACTAAATTTATAATTAAACCTAAAATTAGAAGTATTTATGTTAATAAATTGAAAAAAAAGGTAAATTACAAAAATACTAATAATGAATTTTGTCATTTGTTTAAAAAATACAAGTTTCTACCTCTTTCGACCTTTTAAAAATACCCTTCGTAGTACCAAAAAAATTGAACAATGATAATTAACAAAGGTAAAGTTCAGGATTATTTATTTATTTATTTTTAGGAATTAAGACTTAAAAAATCTTGATTCTTCATTTCTTCGTTCGTCCGACTGGAAAAGTCTCTCTCTCTCTCTCTCTCTCTCTAAAAGGGCCTAATCAAGAAACGAAAAATGGCCGCCATTGTTACGCGAAGGTTAAGCTCCAAATTTCTCAGACCGCTTCCATCTTCGTCTTCTTCCACATTTCCCATCTCCCAAAACCCTATCGAAACCTTTCCCCACATCTCTTCTCCACGTTTTAATCGACGAACATTTACAAACCCTTCTATTGGCCTCTTCAATTCCCGCACAGCTTCTGAAAATCCCTCCCTCAACACTGCCCGATCTTGCTGCAGATCCACCGATTTCAATCCCAGCTCCATTACCAAAGTAATCGCTCCCAATTTTACAGCGCCGATTCAGAGTAAGAGCCCTAATTTTGATTTTCGGGTTCGGGGCACAACCGGGTCGGATACTTGTTCGATTCCGATTCCGAGAAACCCTAATTTGAACTATCAGAAATATGGATTTTCTTCAACCTCGGAGAACGAGAACGCGCAGAAACCGGCCGAATTGATGCACCAAGACATCGAAGGGCCCACTGTGGAGCGCGATCTGTCGGCGCTGGCCGGCGAAACCAGAGGAGTTCTCGAAGGGATGATGAAGAACGTGTACAGCTTAAGCAAAGCCATGGCGGTTCTAGGTCTGGTTCAACTCGGGATCGGGGGTTGGATTTCGTACGCCACTCGCGGATCCCCGATTACAGAGGTTTCGATCCAGAGCTTCGTGGCGTTCGGGTTTCCTTTCTCGTTGGCGTTCATTCTGCGGCAGTCACTGAAGCCGATGCTGTTCTTCAAGAAAATGGAAGAACAAGGTAGGTTGCAGATTCTAACTCTGACTCTTCAGATTGCTAAGAATTTGAATGTCCTGTTTGTTCGAGTGCGAAGCGTTTCTTTGTTGTGCATAACGGGATTGTCTGTTGGAGTTTTGTTTGCCTTGATTTCGAGATGAATTCGATTTTTGTTTCGTATGATCATTTGCATTTTCTCAGGAGCTAATTTAATTTTCCTGGAAAATTTAGGATTTTCCATGGAAATTTGTGTTGGGTTTTTGTAGGGATGTTAAGCCTGTTGGGTCAGAACTCAGCTCAATTGTTTGAAATGCAAATAATTGTTGATAGATGATCCACATAATCTTGAACTTTTAGCTTTGCAATTTGAATCCATTTCATTTTTTGTTTTAAAGATTTCTTACCATTTCTTTGCTATGTACACATGAATCTTTGATCCATTTTTTAAAACAAAGCAGGGTTTTTAGTCTTAATTTTTCAAAATAAAAAATAAAAATTATCAAAATGGACCTTATTAGTAGTTAGTAATGTAGATTTTGGCTCATCTACTTTCAAAAAGTGGTCATTTTAGTCATTTAATTTTATTCTTAATCTATTTTTTATATCACAATTTAAACACGATACTAAAATCAATATATTTCTTCACATGTAAACATTACTTTATACTAAAAAGTAAAAGTTATCGTTAGGTGTAAACTATGGGTTAAAATTTTATAAAGAGGTAAAATAATCGTTTTTTAAAAGTATTGGGACTAAAATGAACATTTTCAATATACAATGGGTTACACTAAGTACGAGGCTGAATACTTTCAATCAAACTAGTATTTTAGAAACATATATAAAATTAAAGGTGAGGTTATGAGATTTAATTTATTATTTCAAATTTAAAATGTTCATTTTACAAATTAGGACTAAAAAGTTATATAGGTAGATTTCAAATGTTAGCGAATTTTAAATAAATTAAGTTTATGATAATGTAAAGGAGTTGTTTTATACATGATAATTCATGTGAAAGTTTTCAGGTAAAAAAAAATTCTGATCGCAACAATTGAATTTAGCATGATTTCATAAAATTTTAAAATAAATTATTTGTTTAACGTTGCCATATTTTAACTAAGTAATAAATTAAGATTAAAAGTCTACATTTGTTTCTTTTTTTTTTAGGCTTCAAACAAATTTTTTTAAAATATGTTTATTTTAAATTATTCTTATTCCAAATAAGATGATAAATTTAAAATTATACTAGAGTAATCTAACAAGAGAGAGATAAATAACGGTGAAAATAATCTCTTCATTCATTTCAAAATAATGAAATTTCACCTATTTATAGACAGGAAGAAAGCCACTTCAATCAACAAATTTCACCTATTTAAACACGAGGAAAAACTACCTTAATCAATAAAATGTTAACTATAAATAATTCAATAACAACATAATTATCCATTCTTCTCTCGGAAAAAAAAAACTTATAAAAGAGGAAGATAGAAATAAATGTAAAAATAATCTATTCACTAATTGCCGAATAATGCAATTTCACCTATTTATACATAAAGAACCAAACTACTTTAATCAACAAAATAGTGATGGTGTATCTAATAAAAAAACATTTATCGTATTTCAAATCACATATTTAAAAATATTGTTGGGCTCCAAAGAGGAGTTAAAGAAATATATAATTTTTTTAAATTTTCAAACCATATAATTTATAAATGCATTAGTTTTTATTTTCAAAATGAATGGTTTAATTTCATTCTCAAGAGGTTGGAATAAACCAAGTTTTGGATTTGAAATAAAAGAAAAAAGGGAGGTGAATTATAGGACTACAAAACAGAAAAAGCAAACTCATGTCCAAGTTAATGAATTTCGAGGTGTTTTTTAGACGAACAATCATAGGTACCTGAACACGAAGACTACTTTCCTATTTATCAATAAGTGGTATCCACTTTAGTAGTTATCAAACTTTAGTGCGGAACATATTACGTTCCGTAATGGTAGAAAGATAGTTGATATCGATTTAATTAGGGAGATCTCTACTCGATTTTGTCTATCATCGAAGTTCTACGTAGGATTCCTCGAACTTCTGTTACAATATATTATTTCTCGAACTCTCTCAATCCTCTCTTATTCATGGAAGGCCCTCGTGAGATCCAACATGGAAAGCGATTTATTTTCTAAAAAAAAAACACACGCGCGCGCGCACCATGAACATGAAAATCATCCTTTCAAATTTCACTATTAAATAAAAGAACAAAAATATCACTTTCCACGTGTCGATGGCAGAGCAAGAAATCACATGGGAAAGAGTAGAAACGGAACACGTAAGCCCCATTCCGAAAATGATCGCCTACAACCAGACCCAGATGAAACCGCCACTATCTTCATTCCCATTGGGTCAGACTCCTCTCCTTCTATTGAATTCTTCCCGTCTCCCCCACTAAAGACGCTCCACGTATGGCCAATAACAATTCGAAACGTCCTTTTTTCTTTTTTGTTTTCGTTTTTCTTGGCCCACACCCCACCTCCATGGCCCTATAAATTGGGAGCTCCATCGTTGGGACTTGGCTTTTCCTTTAAACCTTCGAAACCCCATCTCCTTTCTCCTCGTTGTAGGGTTAGTTCTCCCATTTCTTCTTCACTAATTTTCCTTTCAATTTTACTCGATTTCTTCTTTTTCAAACGGTTTTTCTGTCTTTTGATTTGCTTATTTATGTGTTTTCGTGTTGATTTTCCAGTGAAGGGGGGGAGCGAGCGAAGAATCGTATCATCTCGCTGGGAATTTTATGGTTTTTTATTCTCGTCGGTACGCAGCGGCCGGACTGAGTTCCCCTCCCACACCCAACAACGAACAGGTTAGAGATTCCTTTCTCTTTCTCGTAATTGGTTTCTGTGTTTTCGATTTTGGTCGTAATTGTTTCTGGAGAAACCGATTCTGTTTCTTAATGTGTAGATTATGTTGTCTGGTGGTTAATCCCAGTGGTATTTTTCTCTGTTTTGTTGAAATTTCTAATAAAACTTGTCATGATGCCTCTTGGTCGATGCTTTGCTTTTCTGAAGTTTTCAGACAATACTAGAATAATTTTGCATGTCTATTTTTGTCATGTTGAGGATTTTTGCTTATCGGCCTCCAATTATTTGTTATGTTTTGATTATTCTGCACATCCTCTCCCTTCTTTTTGCTCATGTAATGAACTAATTTGTTTTCTTAACTGGCCTAGCTGTGATTAGCCTCAAAGTTTTGTTTTAACTTTAAGCCTTTAAAGTAGAGTTCTGTTTTAGAATATAACTGAAGGTATTTGGCACCGGCAAGTCTGTGCATAATTGGACTTGGATATTGCTATTCTTTGAAAAAGAATTTGAGAGGCAATAAGATGAGACTAGTTTGTTCTTCTCAGTTACCTTAGGATCCTGATTTTGTAAGGTAATTCATGACTTCGTGTTATGAATTTTCTCATCTCATGAGAGCCTTACTGGAACTTCAAGTGGACTGAGATAATTACTCAGTTGGGTTTAGCTGCGCTTATTATGGACAAGTATTTTCATTGCATTCTCTCTTATTTGTCCCTTGCAGTTTTTGTATCTCTGTAACCTCATTTCTATCAGGGATGCCCTTTGAATCCAATATTTGTTGGGTTGGCGAGACTGAGTTTGAAAGTTTTTTACACTATTTGTTGACCTTTCTTTCATTCACCATATTCGGCTGTGGTTCTTTAATTCTCAAGCATTCTTAGTTTTTTAATACTTAATAGTTCAATATTTTCCCAGTCATATGAATGGTTTGTGTAAAGCACTTAGTAGTTAATAACTTAATACTTCATATAATGGATGGGAGTCTGGGTAACGCAAGAAGTGTAGATGTTCCATTTTCGTACGGAATTGCAATAGGTGCTGCATGATTAGCCCAATGAGAGAATAAAATTTTGAGAGTGGAGGACGGAATTAGAGATGTAAATTGAACTCGTGTGAATTGAAGTCAGTCGATTCGGTGGTACTCTTTTTTTCTGTAAATTACGTGTAACTATGCTAATCATGTTCTGTTTCTCGAGAGTTCTACTGTTGCCTGTTGGAAGTTCTCCTTTTCTTGTGGTGGGATGGTTTGGCTGCAGATAACGAATCAATAAGAGCCATGATTGGCTTGAAAGTTTCAATTTGTGTATTGTATCTATAAACTGATAGATCACTATATACAGGAAAGGTGAATAATAGAGCATAAAGAGACAGGATGCCAAGCTCCTCCAGAAGCTCCCAAGCTTTGTGCAAACAACTGTGGATTTTTTGGAAGTGCTGCAACTATGAACTTGTGTTCAAAGTGCCACAAGGATTTCATCATGAAACAAGAACAGGCTAAGCTCGCAGCATCCTCGATCGGAAACATCGTGAATGGAGGACCAAATGACCATGGCAAGAAGCCCATTGTCACAGCTCCAACTAAGCTCGAATCCAAACCAGCCGTATCATCCATCATTCCAGCTCAGGCACCTTGTACCTCTTTGAATGCGAGCAGCAGCAGCGTGGAGAAGGTGAAAAATAGCCCAAGCAGGTGCAGCACCTGCAGGAAACGTGTAGGTCTAACAGGGTTCAACTGTCGATGTGGAAGCCTCTTCTGTGCAGTCCATCGCTACTCTGACAAACACGACTGCCCTTTTGATTACCAAGCCGTTGGTCGGGAGGCAATCGCAAAAGCCAACCCTGTGGTGAAGGCTGAAAAGCTGGACAAAATATGAACACGAAGATGAAGAGAACACGAATCCAAAAGTTGAGGTGCGGCACCAACTTTTCTAATGTGTGTTGAATGAATCTATGGTGTTTTTCATTTTGCTTGATGTTTTTGGTAAAAGGGGTTGTGCGCTAAGGTTTGTTAGACATGTTTGTCACCTGGTAGAGGATAAATCCGATGGAAAATGGTGTCTCACTGTGATCATCGTAGGTTATGTGTTTGTAACCAGTCCGCCGTGTATGGATTATGCTACGGTTAAATTTATGCTGGTTGATTTTGCCTATTGCTTGGTTGAGCTTTAGCTGGTGAAAACATTGATTAAAATTTGAGTGATATTGTGAAAATTCTAAATTTGATGATTGTTGTAACATTTTAATGATTCCGGAACCAACCGCAGTAAAAACTGTGTGGGAAGAAGACAATAAATAATTGGGTGAGGGTTGAGCATGAGCTGGGTAAACAGTGGGTGATATTTAATTAAGTTGAATAACGACATGTCGTAATGGGATGTCGGAGGACGGGTGACGACATGGGGGGGACAGGATTGGGAGGGGGAAGAGCGGGCAAGTGGGTCAGTTGGAGAAAGCGGCAGGCGGGGGGGAAGAATGTGTTCAGGGCAGCGGCGGTCAGATTTGGCGGCTTAATAAAGGTTGAAAAACAAAACGCTGTGTTTTGTGTACAAGTTCTTCTCCTTCTCATCTCCCAAAGCTCACCGTTTCATGTGAATGTAGTCCCATTATGTTCCCTCTCCCTCCCTCCCACTTGCCCTTTTCCTTTCCTTTCACATTTTCCAATTTTTGTCTCTCCAAAATCAACTTGATGTCAAGTTGATTTTTTTTCTCCCTTAAATCACAACATTTAATTCCTATTTTAGTTTTATGGACAAAAAAGAACGGCCCGAATCGATTCGAAGATGTTTTGTTTGTACATGAATCGGGTCGGGTCTTTTCAAATGCTAAACGTAACAATTCAAAACCCAAAACACGAACATGGAAGATGAAGACGCTGGGTTGTCGTTGCACATCAATCGGCGGGTTGGCATTGCCTATCAGTCGCAAAAGAGGATGCCGACAACGAATAAAAAAAGGAAGGAAATAGGATGAAGGGACAAAACCCTTGAATCCTTGATCTTGTTTGGTTAAAATCGAATCCACTCTACCCACCTCTAGTTAAGGTCGGATTGGTTTGATTTTTTACACACCTAGTTTTAACTTGGTCACTATCGCTCATTGGTTTATTTCAATTTAGCTCTTGTGATTTTAGAAATTACAGTTTAGTTTCTTTAATTTGGTCAAACTTCTGAAACTGAAGATGTCCATATTACGAATCATGATCGAGATCAGTTGGACAATTTAATTGTTTCTTTTTTTTTTTTCTTTTAACATAACAAAATTGATCAAACGTAAATTCACATAATTTTATCATTGTGAAGTAAGATACAAGTGAACTATGATTGAAGGTATTTCATCTCAAATTTAGAGACGACTTTGAATTTTCGACGAATATTATTTTCATTATTTGTAGAAGCCTTATCCGTTTTATTATTCATTATTTATCTCTACTTTTATAATGGGTTCACGATTCTAATTTTGATGTGAAAACAAACTCGATTTTCGTATATCAAATATTGATGCAAATCACACGCAACATATTCTCATTCCACAAAATTTTTTTTATTACTTCAATGGACCTTTTTTGAGTTCTACTTTATTTTCCAATATTGTTAAGAATTTGAGGAACTATCAACTATCTATATATTGCTTGACTTGGGAACTACCTATACAACTTAGGACACAATTCATTATTAAAAGAAAAGGCATATAATGGCTTGAGAAGACTAATTCCATGGTACCTTTTAAAGCTTTTTTTTGTGATTTTTGTCTTTGTTAGGCAACTTAAAAAGATAAAAAGCTTAATTTAACAGTAACTTCGCATGAAAAAAATAAATTAAAAAAAAAACAAAATGAGAAAAGAAAATTTTCAAAGTGATTCGAGTCCTTTCATTTACATCATTGTCCCCCACAGCTACTTTAGGTGTGCATATTTTACTTTTCAACTTATTGACTTGTTGATTCGAATGGCTTTGAATTTTTATAAATATATTGCTTTAATGCTAGCCTAATATACATATATGTTTAAATTATTTTTCTTTTAATTATAAGAGCTTAAATTATAGTAAAAGTTTTAAGTAATGATATGTGAGTTTATTGGTGTTCCTTGATTATTTCAACATGTGTTACGAATGGATTTTTGTAAGTTTTATGATATAGTTGCGGATTTCACGGGGAAGATATACAAGAACTAGCAATATAGTTCACTTGAGGTTAGAGTGGATTGTCCTCGTGATGAAAATAAGTTATCAAATGAAAAAAAGTAATATTAATTTGGATAATATCAAGCAACATGGATAAATTTCCTTATTTAAAATTTACTTAATGTGGTTAGATATTTTACCAACCCAARCATAATTAAATTGGTTGAAATATCTATCTACGATCAAAAGGYTGTGAGTTAGAATTTTCACTCCTAGTAGAATACTTTACTCAGTTAATTTGATTTTAGTTTCATCCATTGGAATTTAAAACGTACRTAAGCGCTAATCATTTGAAATTATTAATTTCACTAYTTAGTTTAAACTAGATTTATAAAACTATTGCATTTTCCAACCTGGAAAGAAAAAGAAAATGGTAATTTCTTGAGCACGCATGTAAACCTAATTAATTTCAGAACAATAGAAGAAAAAGCTAATAATAAAAGGTAAAATAAAGARAGAAAAATGAGAGTTTGCCCAARAAAGAATGTTGTAAAACAAGTTTGTCCTGTCCTAAGCAACTATTTACTCCATATCCTTTGATTCATAATGATTTAGTTTTATACTTTCAAATTGGTTCAAATTTAATCTAAAATATAACAATTTAGTATTTATAATTTAAAATTTATAATCAAAGCAAACCTAGYTCAACGATAATTTCAACCGAAGTTCAATTTCACACCCCATATATGATACTAAAAAAGAATTCAAAATTGGTAACTATTAAGTCCCTACTATTTTTTATAATAAAAATTAAACCATTCAATTAAAATTTATTAACTAAACTGTTAGAAATCTAAAGTATAAGGATTAAATCGTACAAAATAATAATGAGAAATGAAAGGGAGGAAATGAGAAAGAAAAAGTAAGAAATGAAAGAAAATAATAATGATCCATTCAAGGGATAATGTTCCAAAAGAAGAAACTTGGCGAAGCGTAATTTGGCGAGTTACCATAATGACGAGGAAGGACACGTCAGAGGGGTAAATAGGAAAAAGTAGTGAGGGCATTTTGGTAAAGTAGGCGAAAGAAAAATGTTCGATACGCGTCTCTATGAGGCCCATATGCCATCGCCATTACCGACCYTTCAATCCCTTCATATTCATCTCCCGTTCCCCGTTTCTCTCTCATCCTCTCGAAAAACCCAACCCCGAATTCTCCTCCTTCTCCTTCTCCTTCTCATCATCTCTCTCTCTCTCTCTCTCTCTCTCTTGAGGATCTGATCGGAACGATATGGCTCAGAGAACCGAGAAGGAGGAGACCGAGTTCAAAGTCCCGGAGACCATCGCCCTCTGCGTCAATAACTGCGGCCTCACCGGCAATCCGGCCACCAACAACATGTGTCAGAACTGCTTCAACGCTACCACGCCGGCCGCCGCCACCATGGCGATTAAATTTTCTGGCGACAAAAGTCCGAGATCTACCGCGTCTCACTCGCCGGAGAAATTTCGGTTTATTTCCGAGTCTAGGAGGAGCACGACGTCCGATCGTCCGAGGCTCGACGAATCGGCCAAGCGCGAGGTGAATCGGTGCTCCGGATGTAGAAAACGCGTCGGTTTGACCGGATTCAGGTGCCGATGCGGCGATTTGTTCTGYGCGGAGCACCGGTATTCAGATCGTCACGATTGCAGCTTCGATTACAAGGCCGCAGGGCGCGAGGCCATCGCCAGGGAGAATCCGGTGGTGAAAGCGGCTAAAATCGTTAGAGTTTAATACGTAGATTCGGAAAAAAAAAAGTAAGAAAATCCGAAGATGATGAAATYTGTGAAAACTCTGGGCTGATTGTTGAAATTTTCTTGTGGAGTATTGTATTGAGGATCACTTCCTCGAAATTTCCTCTCTCGATCTTTAGGAGAGAGAAGCATGAGAGAAGGAGCAAAATCCTTGATGAAGATGATGATGATCGTTCGTTGTGTTTTCTCGGATAATTATTGTTCCTATTTGATTTTTTTTCCTTTTTTTTCACCTTTTTTGTTCCTCTTCTTTTCTTTCGGTTTGTTGGAAAAAAGAAAAAGAGAAGAATATCGCGACCTATGAAGATGTTGGTGTTCTTCGTTGATTCTTACTTTCGTTTTGCTTTGAAAATGCTAATGGCATGTGTTGTAAATTCGATCAAAATCTCGGGATTTTATTGGCAGTTGAAAGTTGAACCATTCTAGTTTCTGTAGCACCGGAAAATGTCGCATTCGGATTGGGAAGGGTGTATTTATTATTGTTGTGTTTCAACTTTTCGTGAGATATCGTAATTCTTATTTAATTTGGCTTTCAAAATATCGGCCACCGGAGAATCTTTAAATGGCGATGTGGACAGTTGCGTAAGCGTAACCCACTTTCCTTCTGAACTAATTCATCCTGCGAGAATTTTAAAGTCTCGCCGCTGTCTCTCCATCTCACCTTTAAATTTAGTACTAAATATTTATTGACGTATTCATATTTTCGTTATATTTTTAATGTCTTTACTTGAGTTGATTTTGATTTATGTTATTTTTAAAAAATGATCCATTTAGTTATTCTTTTGCAAATTTTTACACAAATTTTATACATAATTTAAAATTTTAAATACAAATTTATAGCTATATTTCGTTGAGTAAAATATGATTAGGGATGTTCATTTTTYCCATAGACTAAATTCTCCATGGGACGAAGGTGGGGAAAGTTTTTTCCCTGGCACCTAAATGAAGATAGGGATGGGGATCCCCGTTCTCCGTCTCGTCTCGCATTTTTTTAATATATTTTATATACTAAAAAATATTGTTATTCTTTCTGTACTTAGATATACTTATAAAATCATATTATTGTCTACCCATCAAATATATAGAAGAGGATTAGACCATGTAAATAAAGTTTTTATYTTTGAAAATTAATTAATTAATTAGAAATTTTCTTAAGAAAAAATTTTAATTGAAAAATAATTTTAAAGTAAAAGAATAAACGGGAAAAAATCTCCATGGGGAACACGATCTCCATGAATTCCCTGTGGGAAGTCCCACCTCGATCCTCGCAAAATTTCATGGGGAATCTCGTGGGGATGGAGAATTAAATGGAGGGCGGGATGAGACGGGAACAGAGAAGCTTGCCCCACCTCAACATCCCTAAATATGAAGCTAAAATTAGAATTTGGAAGAAATGAGACAACATTAAGAATGAAGGACCAAAATAGGAAATACAATAATAAAAATGAACAAAAATTAAAAGTACGAATACTAAAATAAAAGTTTCATCAAAATAAACGTTTTGAAATTACACGATTAAAATGATCCAAAATAAAAGTATGGAGACTGAAATGGTATTAAACCTATTGTATACGACCAAAATGCAGGAATTAGAAACTCCAAAAATAGGTGGAAGAAATATAAAAATATATCTAAATCATCTAAAATTTTGATTAGTATTAGTTAAATTGTCGATTTAATTTCATTGGTTGAGCTTAGTTTTAGTTTTATTTCTTTCCCGCTAAAAAAATATCCTCATGATTTGGTTATTTTCACAATTTATCCCTTTTTTTTCTAAGAAATATTCAAAAGTTAATTAGGAGGACTTTTTTCAAAATTTTCGAGTGGGTAAAAACAATTTAGGTATAGTTTTGTTTTTTTGTTTTTTTTTTATGTTTATTCAAATTATAAGGGCAAAGTATATTAACCAAATTTGAAATTAAATACAAATTATATCAAATGCAGTATGAATGTTATTATAAAGTTGTATGCGTGCGTTCAATTAGGCAGGAAGCAAATTGACTTTCCCGACTCCATCCGCATCTTGGCTAAGAACGATATTTTGGTTTAAGTTTTAGCGTTTTTGAATATATATAAATATTTATAACTTAAGTTAAGAAGTATGAGTTATTTGTTTATTAATTTGAATTTATTAAGTTTTTATTTATTTTAGTTCAACCAGAGAAATTCGTCCGATTTTTTAATCAGTGATATATGTTTAGTTTAACAATGTTCAAGTTTTTATTTTCGATCTTATTTATGGAGTTTCATTTGTATCTTCATTTCAATATAATTCATTTGATGATTTTCATTTGATTACGATAGATTATTTTGTGAATTTGTCTTTAACTGTTTTTTTTTTTGCAATGATAAATATATTAAATTCTTAATTATCCCCTCTCCATAGTATTGAAGATTTCATGTAATAGAATAATTTGTTCATGATAATGAAATTTATCCAATATAACAGATTAATAATATTAAAAAATAATTAAAATTAGAGTAACAAATTAAATAGTTAAATATTYCATGTGTTTACCATGTCATYGTCAAACAATTACATTAATATTCTAAAAATATATTCTCMTTCTATTTTTCGCATATACCAAAAACTTGCCATTTTAATTTCATAAAAGAGATCGACAATGAAATATTATTCATTTTTCTTTCTCTAGTATCCAAGTTGGGATCACGAMGATACAATTTTACAAATTTATTCTAATTTAGATCTCCTTTCAATTTTGAATATTTTGAAGTGAAAGAAAATACATACATGTCATTTTTCTAGAAGAATAATTAGATTTAGGTAATATTCTTGACCATCCATTMAATTAATTAAAATTGTTAAATTTAGCCCATGAACTATTTTTAATCTTGTTTGACCAAGGTAAYATTTTATAATGCAAAAGAACAAGTAATTTATTAATATTAAAAAAGTAAYTTATTATCACACCATAGGRTAATTATTGTAATTATTCTATATTAATGTCCCATCAATTATCAAAATTTATTTTTCATTTTTGACATGATCATCAAGTTTATTCAATCAACTTAAACAACATATGTTAAATGATTGAAGGTTTTCTATATTTGCTTGATTCGATTTCGTTTGATTTTCATTTACCAACTTGAGTATGCCTACAACAAGAAAAATAAGAAAGATTGAATGTTAGAATCTTAAGTTTTATTTGGTGGCTGTTTTCGATATTAATTTTTTAATTTATGCTTAAATTGATAYATTAATTTGACATTAGGTCAAAAAATTGAAGCCAACCACGTCTCATATCGATAATTAACCATAATGATGATTAAAATCATAATAAATATATAAGATAATTAACAATAGTTTTAAAAAATATATATATAAAGCTGAAGAACTAAAAAAAAAAAAGCTGAAAATGACAACTAAATCTATAATTTAGATCAAAACGATATACTAAAAAAGAATAAATAGTAATAATAATAGTGGGTCCCACCTGTCAGTGCTGGGACTTTTGGATGCGATGAAAAGCTGTGCGAAAAATTGGTAGGATGGTTGGACCCACCTGTRWTATTCAATCACTTACCAACACGTCACCAAACGAACGATGCGAATTTACCAAACACCCCTCCCTCTTTTTTGCCCTTTATTGTTATGTCGGTTTTTTTTAATTTATTATTTTATTTTGATCTTAAAAGCACTTATTTTAGTTCTTAAATTTAAAACAATATTTTAATTATTATTTTTTTAAAAATATTTTAATTCTCATTATTAGTCTACGTCTAATTGTTTAATGTACAGTAAGAGACATATAATGGAGCTGAATAAGTTAAGATGTGAATGAGATGAAAAATACGTATTATTTTTTAAAGATTTGAACAGCTAAATGATATTTTAAAATTTAAAAATCAAAAGTAGTTGTTTATTAAAATTATTGCACCAGGAAAATAAATAATGTATGCACTTTCAGCGGCAAGGTATGGGCCGTCGATAAAATAATGGATTCGAGATTTCGAGTTATCTACTTACTCCACAGATAAATATTATACACACACAAAAAAAAAGGAAAAAAGGAATATTATACGCACAAAACCTTATAATTAAATTAATTAAGAGCTGGACAGTCCAATAATTTCCATTATTCTAGGTTTGGATATTGTATTTATTTTCTGTTGGTTAGCAATCATTATGAAAATTTATACTTTTATTTCCCATAAATAACTCATTCAAATATTGTTAGTTCTACCTATTTTATTGGTCATTGTACTAAATATTTACCTTTGGGAGTTTGAATCCCCCCAATAGGTTAGTACTAAAAAAAAGAAATTCTGATTCCAATTGATTTTTATTCCGATTCTTAATCATTATCCTTTAAAAAAAAAATTCCAAGAAACTATTTCTTGGCCCTTATATAATATTTAATATAAACTTAGATTCCACACTTTTTCAAATTCAATTAAGATGTTTAGATGAAGTAGGTTGAGAGTGTGAATCCTTRTTGGAGTATTATACTCTACAAACAATAGKTAGAATGTAAAACAAAAAACTTACACTATATATGATCATATAATTACTGCATAAAAATATAAAGGTTTACTATTTTGAGTYAAGTAGTCTCAAACGTTTGACTTCTCATTTTAGTTCTTCTACTTTTGAAATGTTCATTTYGGCCGGTTCATTTCCTTTTTTTCATCTTATTTATTTTAATCAAGATTTTAGCATGTCATTCCACTCACTAAATCTTTTGAAATTTAACCTTAAATTTACACCGAAGAGTTTTCATTCTCCATAAAGTTTGTGTTAAAATTTTACCAATAGAAATTAAAATGGTTATTTATTAAAAGTAGACCTTTTAAAACTAAAGTGAACAAAGATCAAAAGTAAATAAACTAAAAGTATTTAAAATGTATATACACACACAAGTTACAAAAATAAAGAAGACTTTGATTTATTATTTTTTTTTTTGCATTATCCAAGATTTTGGATATTTCTCACATCTTTTATTACTTCTTGATGTGTAAAAGTTATCAAAATTTTGGTATGAGTTGAGTGAGAGATCCCTCAACGTCTCGAGAGATTTAAATTTGGTGTGGTTTGTATGTCTTTATAATTGGTTGCGGTTCCCCACCAAAGCCTAGTAATACGAGTAATTAAGGATGGGAGAGGGTCTTGTGATAAAAGAGTAGTCCTCGACTGACCATAATAATTAGAACACGAGCCAAGCAAAAATTGATGAAATACTTTATCATCGAAACGTCGTTTTTCATGTAGTTTTCCAACCGACAAGTACACTTTCTACGGTCGCAAGAAATCAGAAGTTCATGTTTATCTAACTCATCCAACAAGACATACAATTTATTAAAGTAGACAGCAATTGACATATTTTTGCTATGTTCACAACGACTAATATCTCCCTTAAGTTGGTAAATATGAGGATCGTTCATAATGGAGAATAGTTCATTCAAATAATCCCATAACAGCTTGGCATCATTATAATTAGATAGCATAGAACCTACCTCAGGATCGATTGTATCCATGTACCATGAAACTAGCATATAATGAATCATGACCCAATCATCATTTATCCAAGACGGAACGACCTTAGTGATAGTTCCATTAAGAATAACCAAATTTTCGTCGAGACGAAAAGRCAACTCGAATTGCATGAGACCATTTGTCAAAATTATCAACTTTAGACGAATTGGAGTAATGAAATCACCAAGACGTTCTAGTGGCCCTAGGTAAAACGGCCCATTTGTATCAATCTTCGTGGCAACTCCTAATAGAGTTTTTGCAACTGAAGTTTTGTCGTCCTCTGTTATGATGAACCCAACCAAAAAAACAATGCCAGAAAGAAACGTAAAAGGAAGAGCTACTTCTGTGCCGAACCGAACGAGCCACCGGACCGAACCGCCAGAGTGAACCCAATTGAACCAGACCGAACCCGAACGTGAACCGGACGGAACCAGATGCTTGAACCGCACTAAAATAAAGTAGCAGCGCCCTTTCGTTTCGTGAAACCCTACCAGTACGAAATCTTCCTTGAATCTGCAGCGATGAAATCCTCCAAATTTCCCCCAAATTCAGCGATGAAATCTGCCGTGAATGACAAAATGACAGTCGCTGATACGAAATTGGTTCACCCACGAAAGCAGTGAATCAGCCGTGAATCTGCAGCGACGAAATTCTACCACGAAATTGGTCACGAAGCGTGAGCGGCAACCACTACGAACACCACGAACACAAGTCGAACGGTACAAATCGGTGCAAATCGGCGACCGGCGCCAATCGTTGCACACGGCAACCCCAAGAACAACCAATCGTTGCAAATCGGTGCAACGACAAACCGGTGCAAATCGGCGACCGGCGACTGGTGAAGTAGCGGCGACCGGCAACGGCGCCAAATCCTAGCAATCACCAAAACCCTAGCAATCACCTAGGGCTCTGATACCATGTAAAATTTGGTATGTTTCCTTGCCTTTTTCATTGATTAACTTTGAGCATCGATGGGGATTCAATTAGGGGAACGAAAAATTTGCAGAAGAGGTAACTTAAATTACAGGCTCTTTGTTACCAATAGTTGGAAATTGGAATGAAAGCAAGATTTTATCTATAATTGCGAAACTAATGTCTTACCACTACCGGAATTAGCAAAAACTCGGAGGCATCGTGTATGGAGTTTTTAGAGATTCGTCATTTCTATAAGAAACTTTTACATTGGTCGAGATATTTAAAATTTTCCTCCTGCAATGCGTTTTTAACCAAAGTTTCTATGTTTCTACTATTGTTTTGTTTACTGAGTGAAACAGTTTTCAATATGTTCACCACTCTGAACTTGATGTTGTTTGTCCTTTTCTTTTATGTAGTTTTAGATATGGACAGTGACCAGGATCACTCTCTCAAACTTGGAGGGTCGCCTGTTGACTCTGATGACCTGAAGTACATTTCTGGGCTTAGTACTATTTTGGTTGCAACGATCCAGGAAACAAAAGACAGGATATCCCAGATTGAATATATCTTCTGCAACCAGATMTTTCCCAGTTTTCAAGCGAAGTCTAAAAGTTTGCAAAAACTATATTCTGATGCTAGAAAATTTGCAGAGGATGCATGGAAAGACAAAGAAACCGATCTCCTATTCCAAATAGAAAAACTTAAACGGGAAAATCAGCTTGTCCATGAAGAGAATCAGTCTTTGAAACTTGAGAAAGAAAAGCCATCGAAGGAGCAAGAGGAAAGGATGGATCTGCTGCGATCCAAACTACTGGGTGAGCAACTCAAAGTTGAGGAACTTTCACAGCAACTTAAACAGAAATCAAGAGAAATTGATGAGGGAATTGAATTGCAGCGGAAATTACTTGAAATGGTTCGGTCCAAAACCTCCCTGATAATGGGCAAGGAACAAAAACTGAAAGAGCATGAAGACCAATCAAATGCATTGCGCTCCAAACTGACTAGCCTTGAGATGAAGGTTGACGAACTCCAGCGGAATCTTAGTGAGAAGACAGATGAAGTATCCCGGGTTAAGAAATTGGAAGAGAACTTGTTCAAAAAACTTGAATTACAAGCTTCAGAAATTATGAATATTGAAAAGATGAATAATGATCAGCAAAAGGAGAAACAAATACTAGTGGTCAAGTTAGAAAAATTGCAGGAGAATCTCAATGACCTTCAGAAGAAGCTTTTTAAGAAGACCGAAGAAATTGAAGAAGGAAGAAAATTGCAAACCAAGTTGCTCCAGCAAATTGATTCAGCTGGCTCGGAAATTTCAAAGAATAAAGAGCAGCTGGAGGAATTTGAGAAAGAGAAAAAACTGCTTTTAGCCAAGTTGAATGCTTCTCTGGAGAAAATTAATGAGCTCAAGTCGAATCCTAAGGTAAATAACAACGAGGAAATGGAAGGAAATGAATCATATGAAAGTTTACGCCAACAGATTGAATCAAAGTCCTACAAGTTACTGGCCGAAAAGAAAGCAAGAAAGGGTGTAGTTGATGCCTACAAAAGGCTGAAATCACAACATAACTTCCTTCTTAAAAAATTTGGCCTTACTAGCAACAATATGCTGAAGAACATAAGAGAAAATGAAACTGATTCAATGGCTAATAATCTGGACCTTGCATCTTCACCAGGTAAACATCCCCTTCTTTATACTAGAAACACAATTCTGAAATCTCCCTTAATGTTCAATTCTCAAATCCTGTTGTCCATATTCCATGCCTTATTAGTTATCTATTATTTGGAGCAGTAGATCCTGATGCTGAAACTGAAGAACCTTACATGGCAGTTTCTGACCCATGCCAATTGAAGAAAGAAATCGGCTTGAACAGTAATATAGAGGATACAAAGGGAGTCAAAAGGGAATCATCTCCTCCAAAGGCTCCTACTTTCCCAATTGGTTCCAAACGTAGTCCCAATGTAAAAGCTGCACCAGTAGCTTCCAAAAGATCGGCATCTTGCTGGAGAGATACCAGGGCTCACCATCAAGCCCAAGTGGGGCCTGACCCACATGATGATTTTCTCGACACCCCATTTGAGAACATCAGAGAAAACTTAAACAATCCAGTGAAGGACGGAGTACAAGATCTTCCTCTTCCTGATGTGGGTGTAAAAGACATCATTATGGATCGCTCAGATGACGAGACACAGGATATGAATGCTGCTCATCCACCAGAGAATCCGCAGGCTGGCAATGGAAGAGGAAGCTTCAAGTTCTTGGAGCCTGTGAGAAAGAAAGCTGACAGGCAAAATCTAAAAGGAATCGAGTGCAAGCAATGCAAGAAGTTTTATGATGCTGTTCTTCCAAATGATGGGAATGGGGAAACCAATGGTGATAAACCGGGTCTACGCTGTGAGCATCATGATGGGGTTTCGAGGCATCGTTACAGGTATGTTCCTCCCATGACTCCTGAAGGATTTTGGAACATTGGATTTGAATCTGAAATGTAATTGTAGTGTAGGAGTAGGATGTTCAGAAAACTATCTGATTAAAACCATTGATTGATAATCAATCACAAAATTGGTAATGTATATTTTAGGAATAAAACTTCACAAAAATCTTATACCTTGGGTGAATATAATGAAAATTTCCATGTTTTAAGTTTTTAACACAAATTTATTGTTCGAGTTTGGGTGAAAAACAGAGTGCATGATTTCTGCAGCATTTTCCGAACAT